>OVAY01000168.1:0-76270 GCA_900406395.1 Kernera saxatilis
TTTTGAAATTCTTTTTACTATTTAATGTAGATGCTGATGTGGCGGAAGGAGTAGAGAGAAAAGCTAATTTTATATATATAGATTAATATTAAAATTATAGTTAATATGTGAATCAATTTTTCAGGTAATTAAATTTTAATTTTATGATATAAAATATAAGAAATGACTTTTGAAATTTTTTTCACTATTCAATATCTTAATATTAAACTTATAGTTAATATGTGAATCAATTTTTCAGGTAATTAAATTTTAGTTTTATGATATAAAATATGAGAAATGACTTTTGAAATTCTTTTTACTATTTAATGTAGAATTTATAGACATATAATAATTTGGCTATAGTTAAGCTATAGTTAATATGTAAATCAATATTTCAGGTAATTAGATTATTAACATAATTTTAATTTTATGATATAAAATATGAGAAATAACTTTTGAAATTCTTTTTATTATTCAATATCTTAATATTAAATCTATAGTTAAGTTATAGTTAATATGTAAATCAATTTTTTAAGTAATTAAATTTTAGTTTTATGATATAAAATATGAGAAATGATTTTTGAAATTTTTTTTACTNCGTAGATGTTGACGTGGCGGAAGGAGAAGAGAGAAAAGCTAACTTTATATATATAGATTATATGTAAATGCAAGATAGTTTTTTCACTTATCACTGCAATTAACAGGAGTAGTAATAATTAAAAAAATCATTTGACCCCTGTTAATTGAGCTAAAAAAGATGAATAACAAATTGTAAAAACGTATAGATGTAAATAAATGTTTTATTTCTGTTATACTTTTGATATTCCTCTCCAAGACGGTTTGAATATCGAAATAAGATCCATCCTGTCAATGAAAGCCTGATATAAAGTCAGAAAGAATGGCTGAGTGAACACATTAACTAATTGATAGCTCGTACGAACATGTAAAGAGTAAAGTCTTGATCAGATCACTTTTCACACACGCATTTTCGAATAATATGGCAATTAATTTTGATGTCCCATGAAATATTAGGTTGTTTGACTATATGAATGACATCAATTGAATCACAATAGAAGGACGTATTATTAGTCTGAGGTACCTGCAACTCCTTCAATAGATTGATTAACTATCCCACTTCACCAACTGTTAAGAGTCATTGAATTTTGAAAATGTGGACTGTTTCTTGAATTTCCAAAAAAATAATAATAGTCCCATTGTTCAAAAAACATTCAAAATCCTGAAATAGATTTATTGATGTCATAACATGATGCTTAATCAGCATCTGAAAAATGTAGTACAGTAAACTCTTGATAGACTTCAAAAAATATGTTTACGTCATAAAATAAGTAGAGTTAGTTTTGAAAATTTACTTAGAAAGTTGGTTATGTAATTACTCTGTTTGAAAAGAAAACAAGAAAAGCGACCGGTGCAATACTTTTTGTTTAGGACAATTCTCTGGAAATTAATATTGTATTAATAAATATAATTGGGAAAATGGAATCCGAATCTCTTGGACCAACTCAGAATTTATACCTGTTTTATCATATTGAGGGTTCACCAATAACTACTTTATTTTAAGCTTTATTGACGTACTGTATATTGATTTCGTTAACCCTTTAATTTACGCAAAGTTGTTTTAAATGGAAATTGACTTAGTCGACGCTAAAGGTTCGATCTTGACGATTTAATTTAATGAATGCAAGGGTGTACTGGGTTGTAACACATACTATAAGATCAAAGAAAATATTAAAATCATCTACGATTATTGCGGTATTGTGAATTATTAACTCAGGTTGAAAAAAAACTAAGAAAAAGATTGACTCCCATTGGTCAAACCCACAGCTATACATTATTTTCTTTGTTCAAATTTAAAAGAGAACCGAGGAGGAAATTAATATAAAATTTGTGTAGCCTCCATTTCTTGAAACCGACGATTCGCTTTCTTCGATAGCCTACATTTGAGTATATGCTCTACTATTTATTCACTTTTTAAAAAGTTCTATTTTTTTCCATTGATAATGAAAATCATATGAAAATACAAATGCTTTTAAGGCTTTTTCTAAGATAAATTAATCAATGAATAAAAAATAGCAGGAATTGATTTTCTTATGTTAAAGTAGGGCATGTTTTGAGGTGTTCGATCGTGGAAACCTCCGAACGAAAGAGTTAAGATCATGTTAGAAAACGCCATTGTAAAAGTAAGTCCAAGTCTTCAAGTAGTACATATTCTTCTTGTTAGGAATTATTGTTTAAGATTTAATTTGTTATAATTCTGATTTCTTGGAGATGTAGAGAACATAAAAGTTTTAACTCGTTTAGGTCCAAAGCATCTCATAATTTTCACAAATTTGTTAGATTTGATTGGTAACTTCGTTTAAATAATGCAATTAAAAAATATCAGCGGTTGTAAAAAAATGGTTAAAATGGCGAAAGAAAAAAAGTGGTTAATTCAAAACGAGTATAGTTAAATAATTGTTATGATTTGTAACAAACAGATGAATACTAAAAATAATTGCTATAAAAATAAATTAAAATAATTTAAGATATACATAGTATTTTAATTTTGTTTTAACTCTTTAGAGATTAATATAAATAAATATACATATTTTTAATGAAAAGAAAAATCCAATTGTCGGACAATTGCCAAAACAGGTTTGTTTTTCAAGTAGTAGGCTGTAGGAATACTTTTATGCTTATGAGTTATGACGCATATATTTTTCTTTTCTCTTGCAACCATCTAATTTACCCTTATACAATCATTAAATACTACTTGCATTATTTATTTTACTTCTAACTAATAAGGATAACTTGAAGAAAAAAAAATTGTTATATAGATTTTTCTTAGAAAAAAAAAAAAAAAAAAAACAAAAAANAAAAAAAAAAAAAAAACTAAAAAGCCCAATGCTCAGAAACAGATATAACAGAATAACAATTTTTATTGGACCGTCCGTTGCATTTTCGTTGGGCTTTTTTCGTTTTAGTTTCTAATCCAGAGGTCTTGTTGCTGGAAATGTCAGACATTGACCCACGAGATTTGAAATTGCAGCAATGATTTTGACTTTGAGAGGAAAACGATCATATACATTGACTCAATCCGATTAATCATTTGCTGCTTATGGACATCAGTCTCAGATAATGGAAACAGCTCATCTGGGAAAAACAAATGTCTGATGATAACCAAACAAGCATATGATCTTAAATTGCTACTTTTCAAATCTATTGTTAAATATTAAGAGTTTTAAGACAAACATTAAATGTCATACAATCATTGTTTTTATACTTATGATCTCCTCGCATCTTTCTCGAATATCCAGTTCAACACAACAGTTGAGCAAACAAACAAACCTAGTACCCAAACCCAAGAAAGAAAATCCTCAACACAACCAAAAAAGTAGTAATACGAAAGAAAAACAGGTCTTAGACGGCTGCAGCAGATTTCCGGACAGTGTAACGATAAGCAGCGACTTTCTTCTTGCGAGACAAAGTGTTATCAACAGAGAGAATGAGCTTCCCAGCTTCTCCTGTCGTGAAAGAGTTGCAAACAGCTTCATCTGATGCTTTCATCTTCTTCGGTTTCTCCACCACAATCGCATAACTCCCTTCAGCGTTTGGAACAAACTCTGCTGTGTACTCTAAATCCCATCCCCCAACTACTATATCCCATGTTATAGTTGCTCCACCCTGTAATGCATGTCATAATCCACAAACCCATTTCAGAATTCATCAAATCTTTTTTTACTCACTTGGTCATATGTAAAATACTTATTGATATTACCTCGATGCCTTCGATCTGAATGTTAACTTTCTCACCGCCCTTGATGGAGAATTCAGACGCGGGTTTCGGCGGTCCGTTCTGCGAATCAGTTGGACGGCTAAGACCGCCGTATTGCACCGGAATATCTTCCGGCCTTATAAACCTGAAATAGCAAAAGTGGTATGCACATCTAAACAAAAGAAGGGTAAAATAGCATCAAAGAAAAATAGAATGTAAAGAGTATTTTTAGTCTTTACTTGTAGAGTGTTTCAGCTGCATTTCCTTCTTTGGACATTACGAACTTGCTCTTTGTTCTATGAGTTAAGAAAGGGCTGAACATTGAGAAGATGACACTGAAGTACCAAGGCACGTTGATGAATATCTGAAAAATTTGAAAGAAAAAAAAATGGATTCATTTAAAACTTGAGATGTTGTGTATTGTTGTACCTTTTAGATATTAAAATATTGGATTCTCTCAAATCTCAATATGAGAAAATGCTTTGTTTAGATATTATTATGCAATGTCTTTGTCAAATATTTAAATAGTGATCGAGAAGGGAGAGTGATTATTATAAATTCAGAAAGAATGCTTCAATTTAACTGTAGCAGTAGAAGACAAAAGCTAGGAAGTAGTATTACGTGAAGTAAAACAAAAAGAGAATCAAAATTGACAAGACATAGAATGATGCCAACACAGAAACATCTAAAACCACTCTTTAGTTCTTCAACCCATTTTGAAAATTTGAACGGAACTAAAAAAGAACACACAAATAAACCAACAAATTTCCAAGATTTAGACCAAAAGTCACGTTAAGAAGAAAAACATCAAGGAACAGATTTCTTAAATGAGATTTACACTCCCCATTAGGTAATACACAAAGCATTAAAGACATTTCTGATTTCTAGAACGAGATTCGATTCTGTTAAGTGTAAAGAGTGTAGCAAGCAACCCAACACGCAAAACAGAGCAAAAGCACATGAAAAAACCGTAACAATTCCGAGGGGTTTCAGACAAAAAGTACAGATACATAATTTCGAAATTTAAGTTTTTGTCTCCAAGAAGAAACAGAAACCCACAAATGAAAATCAGAGAAAAAATACCTTAGTAGCAACCATCTCAGGGTAATTATCTTGAAAGAGAGAGAGAATCTGGTTTGAAGCAACTCTAAGCTCTCTCTTAGGCATATCCTTAAGATCCGTGACTTGAATAATGGAATTAACACCACCAGGTTTGAAATGAAGCATCTTAACACCTCTTTCCAAAACCTGAACTCTCCATCTCAGAAACTTGTTGAGTTTCTCTTCGTCACCAAACACTCTCTCGTACATCTCTCTCTCTTTAAACACACCGTACGCGTTGTAACACACAGGATGTCCTTCTTTGTCGTATCCTCGCATGTAAGCCACTTGACCTTCCAAGTCCTTGAAACCCAGATCCTCTTCAGTCAATTTCTCTGCCTTAAACTCTTCTCTCCACTCCAAACACTTCTCAAGCATCCTCAGAGCGTCTCCAACTTTGAAATCTCTGGCTCTGAGGAACTTGAGGAGGATGACGTCAGCTTTGTCGTCTCCACCGAGGAGTGGTACTCCCCACATTGAAGAGGCTCTGGAGGATGAAGCGGAGAGTTTGTCTTTCAAATCCTGAAGCGATTTCTGCTCGGAGGGTTTGAGCTCGGACACGAAGTAGGTGTCTTCTTTGAAGTGATTGGAGCGGAGGGAAATGAGAGAGGTTATGAAGCTTTTCTTTGGCTCTGCGTTTGGGGTTTTTGAGTGATCGAATGGGTTTGGAGACAATGAAGAGTCCATTGTTTCTCGAGTAGGAAGAAGAGAAAATCGATGGAGAAAAGAAAACAGAGGAGAGACAAGGAGGATCGATGTAATAAGAAGCAAAGCAGAGGCAGAGGGGGGAAGAGTGAGAGTGACGGGAGAGAGAGAGATAGGCGTGACTCTGATTTCTGATTTTAAACAGATAACGCGGCTTTTTACAAAAATTAAATAAAAAATCTGATAAAGTAATTTTACTGAATTTCCAATTCCAACGCCTTTTTCTAAAAAACAAATTTGATTAAAATTTGTGACCATACATATATGTGTGAACTGTTTTAATTTGAAGAAAAAATATTAATCAAAAGTAAATATGTATGTATTTCAGGAAACATGTTAAAATAAATGTGAAGTGAAAACGGAAAAGATGAATCGGAGAGAGACAGAAGAAGAATGGTGTTGGGAAAAAACAGAGAGAAGGAAGTGGAGCGTGAGAGTCACGTGCTTTGAGGAGGAGCGTGAGTTGCAGGGGAAGTAACGTGTGGAAGAGGTGATAATTATGAGAAGAAGGGATGGGCCGTGTTTGGGTCCAAGTCTACCCAATGGGTCCCACTTTTCATTCTTCTTTCTTTTTTCCTTTTTATTTTTTTTGGTTAAACGTTTTTATTTTCTTCCTTCACCAAAACTCCAAGTCGCCTCTCTACGTTAAAAACAACACACCCTTTTTTTTTTTTTAACATCATCAAAACTTCATCGAAATTGGTATGTAAAAATAAGGTACGAAAGTATCATTTGACATCACTTCTTTAGCTAGTCAACACACCCTTATCTTAAATATCTAGTGGGTAATGTATATTCTTTGAAATTTACTTAGGGTTGAATTCTAATATTCTATGAATGTTTGAAAACTGATCTCCTTCTTCATAACTTGGCGACGTATGGTTTGTACATTCAATGTTGCATTTTTTTTTTTTCTACATGAGACATGTGAAATGCGAAAATATGTAAAATTTACGTATAATCGATCTACAAATTTTTTAAAATTGTAAAAATTTAAACCATGTAAAAACTTATTCGTCAAATATGATGGATTATACCTTAATTTATAAACCGTCTTTACTAATAATAACCATCACTCAACTGTTTGTTTTAACAAAACCATATTTTTTTCTTTTAACCTTTTTTTTAACTGTCAAAAACTTTTTTTTTGGTGCTCTATTAGAATTATGCTTTACCAATGGACTCAATATCTCAATAGCCATAGGATGTTGACCACTACATCTAAATTACTTTTTTTTTTTTTTTGATAAAAACATCTAAATTACTTATTTCAATACAAATGCCAAAAATGCATCAAGAGGAGACCCAAACGGCCAAAACCCAATGCCTCACAATTGTATTTGTAGACAAAAATAGATTCATATTTATTGAGAGAAACAAAAAAAAAAGACTCATAGTTATAGGCAAAGTAAAAAAAAAAAAACTCATAAAAACTCATAGTCATAGGCATAGAATTTTGGTAATCGCAAATTTAGACCTTAATACTTCGTAAAATCTTTCTGTACTCTCCTCTAGATTCTAAAAAGCGAAAGGAGTTTACGCTCAGCACTTTATTTCAAGTTTCAACATAATTAATAAGAGGGAGCGATTATGAGAATATTTGGGGATCTGATCAATTAGCATAAAAAAAACATTAGTTAGCCAAAAACAATCATCTTTCCACCCCATGCGATTCAACTTTATACTTTCCAGTTCATTCCCATAACCTATAAAATATACTTTTTCTTTTTATGACCATGTATCCGGATCCAGAGCGATCCGACTAATGCAGCAAGTGCTACGATTCCTGGAGAACTGAGAGTCTCATGTGAATACTACAGTGGCTAAACGAATCGAACCCGGAACCGTATTGGGAATTATCTCCCTCAAATATTATTGAGATACAACCACTTGGTTAACAATATACATTTTATTAACATCATTCACAAAACTATAACTAAACGAATAATTATTACCAATGTGTGTGTAATGGCAATGCTAGTAACGTTGGACCACATCTATAACTGAAACTTACAATAGTAGTTTCATCGGAATTTCATCATTATTCCCGAGTATTTGGTGGTTTTTGTTTTTTACTTGAACTGGTTTATGATCATACATTTAAACAAAAAAAAAAGAAAAAAAAAAACAAAAGAAGCACCTACAACTCAACTGGTGTATCCAAAAAAACTGTGTCCAGATCTCAGATTTCTAGATTGGTTTTGGAGGAAACCATTTAAAATGATATGATTTTCGACCTAAAAAGATGTATAAAGCATGGAACCTCTCAGTTAATTAAGACAAAAATTATACAAAGCCACTTTGGCTTTTATAGAAAATTGAATATGAATACTAAAAAAGATCTCAGACATTTTTTTGAAAATCTGGTTTGCTAATTAAACTAATTACAAAATAAAAAAAAAATTCTATATCGTAAAAACAATTTTATAAAGGGCAACACTTTTACATATTTCTATGGTTTTTTTAATCGTAAAAACCATTTTTTCTATGTCTATTTAGTTGTTTTTAAAACACTTATAATTCCCTATCTTTCATATACATATTTTCATTCTATTATAGCTAATTATATAAATGTTTATTTCTGAATTTAAAATATGTTCTTTTTATTTTATATTTTTCTGAATATCTCTACATATATAAAAGTATTTGAGCTCTTTTTTTTTTTACAACAAGTATTTAAATTCGCTACAAAATTTGAAAAACTAAAAGATAGAAAAATGTTTGGCGTTTATTGATAACATGGTGGACCTCTAATGTGCTAATTCTGGTGGACAAATAGCTTTAAAAATGTTTGAAACCTTTGGCTTTGTAGTTTGCTTTTGACTTAGTGCGACAATGGAACAGTAATTGATTAAGTACCCTTTAATCATACCTGATGCCTTAAAGACACCCTCTCTCCTTGTTTCCACAATTTACCCTTTTTTTTTTTACTTATTCTTTTAATTTGGGTGTTTTTTGTCCAACGACTTGTTTTATATAGTAATTTGTTTTAGCTGAACTGGGAGAATATATGGCTGAATTTATGGAAGAAATTTGATGATACACCAGTTGTGGAATTCCACTATACACAACAAAAACAACAAATTAAGTAAAATGACTTGTTTTTTTTTTGTGTTCTTTATAAATTTTACTTCTTTGTTTTTCTCCAAAATGCTTACTTCTTTGACAAATACAAAATTTACTGCTACAAATGCTTTGACTGATTCTTTCATATACTTTTTTTTAGTTAATAGTAGCGATATGAAACTTAAATTTATTAAAGGGAATTAAATTATTATTTTCCTCACCCACTTTTTTGAGTTGATTATAGTTTTTTTTTTGTTGTTGTCAATTAATCCTTCTCCTCCTGTAGCCATCACTACACCTCGTTTGTCTCAGCTTCTCTCGTAGGGGCTTCTTTTTCCTCTTTCCTCTTCTTTCCTTCCTCCACCACCTCTATCTTCTGATTCTCGTTCTTTCAGCCACCTCTACACCCCCACCACCTCTAGCCGAAACTCGTTGAATATCTAATAAAATTAATAAAGAAGTGATATGTAAATGATAACTTAATTGTGAAAGTTTCTAAAACTTGTGTTGCAATTTAAACGCTTTGATAGAATCATATGATTCACGAGTTCTCTATAAATGCATTTGGTTTAGAAATTCGGGTAAGAAACGAAGTTCGTGATACAAAAACATGCAAGACGTTGCAGTTAAGTCCAACGACATTAAAATTTAGGAACTGAATGTCTTGTGATCTAATAAAGATATTAAAGGTTTTAACCTTAAGGCCTACTTGAAAAGTGTAAAAAAGTTAAGTGATGAGTTAAGCATCGGGTTTGGTCATTTGGGTTTAGTTAATCAAATGTGGAAGCTTGGACTACAAGAAAAACATTGATTTCCAATGGCAATATTGGTTGAAAAATTGTTGGAAAATGCGGGTTCTTAGCGTTTCCCAACGATAAAATTTTGGTTGAAAATCTCTTGTTGGAAATCGTTTTGGTTGAAAATCGGGTGTAATTTCCAATCAAATGAATCGTCGGTATATCTATTGGAAAAAATGGTTGGAATTCGGTAGGCAACTACCAATGAATTTCCAATACCATTTGGGAGTCGAAAATATTTTTCAACCAATTGCCAACCAAAAATGTTTCCAACGATTTTCCAACGCAAATATTTCCAACCATTTTCCGTCCATTTCCGATAGATTCATTTCTAACCAATATCCAATCACTTTATAAAATATTAATCATTTGTTATTTTTGTTTATTTGTTATTTGGAAAATAAAAAAAAATTAAAATTAAAAAAATATATTTAAAATAAATTTCGAAAATTTTATATCAAAAATAATCTATAATCAGTTATAGTGAAATTTTATGTCACAAATAATCTATAAGTTACAGATAATCAGTGGACAAAAATAATTACACAAAATCTATGTTTGCGGGGTCGTCTTCCTCATCATCCCCCTGGTGGAGGACGCAACTCATCAATAACTCCTTCAACAGCTAGTCGCAAAATAGACTTCAAATCTGTACCCTGTGACATTTTTCCCCCGATTATCGCATTCATCCACCTCTCTGCAAGAACTCAGAAATAGAAAAGCGACTTAATGTCTTAATGTCTCTCCAGACAAAACATTGACGAGACTAAGCCTCGAACATTCGAAAATTTTGATTGTTTAAAGTTCTGTACATGGAAACAGCTCAAGAAAAACATTAAATTCTGGCAATATTCTTTAAAGCCTTTGTTCCCCAGGCCTCCCTTTCCCTGAACATCCGTGAAAGAACAAAAACATTTGCTTTATCAAAAGGTTATCAAAATCTATCTCTACTAGTACTTCTACAGTTTCTATATGGTGTGGAATCTTTATCAATAAAGACGAGGTTGGAAAATCAATGTGTCGCTGATATTTTTTCTAACGTTGGGATGAGGTCAAAGGTGGGTTTGTGGGCACGTTGAGAACTTGGGCCTTCTATGGGTATGGGCCCGCACACGATAGAGAAAGAAGGCAAATGATTTAGGCTAAAATTGGTTAAAATGTTTATGAAATTTTAAATAAATGTCACAAGTTAAGTTGAAATTTTTAAAATTTGAGATCTTCAAACCATACTTTGAATATCATATTTCAAATTTAATAAAATAATATAGTACATTATTAATAATTTTGACAAGTTACAACATTTTCTAAATAAAATATATAACATATATATCAAAATATTGAAAAAATGATGAATGTATTATATACAAAAATTTCAAAAGATTTCCGACCAATCTCCAACTGATTTCTAATCATTTTCTAATGCTTTCATATTTGTTTATCTAAAAAATTGAAATCGTTGGAAAATAGTCGGAAATTTCCAATCAATTTAAACGGTCAGAAAATTCCAACAGAGTTCCCATGAATATCCGACCAATTTTCCAACAACATGAGTTGGTTGGAAATCAGTCGAAAATTTTCGACAAATTTCCAACCATGTTTATTGGTTGGAAATTTTCCACCTTTTTCCAACCGTTTTTTGAACCAAACGTAACTGGTTGGAATTTTGTTAGAAATTTCTTACGATTTTTCAACCACATTTGTAGGCTGGAAATTGCCCATGATTTTCCAACCATTTTTAATAATGGTTGGAAATTGGTTAGAAATCGGATGTAAATATTTTCGACCGATATTTTGGTCGGAAATTTGATCGGAATTCGACATATTTTCTTGTAATGATATATATCCTTGACACATCGTATATGTGACTGCTGAAGGGCAGTGACTTTTATGAATGTTGTAATACATTTGAATAGGGATTTCACCTTCAGCCGAATTTTTATAATGTATTAAATCTATATTGTGAATAATCGACAATAAGGTACGTAGCTTCCAACTCAGCATGTATCATTTCTCCAACTGTTTTGGTGTGTTGTAGCTGGTTCTTTGACACCATCTTTCTTCTCTCTAGGCTCTTCACAGTTGACACATGTTACCCATGGATCTCGTTTCCGCTTCAGCGGGGACATGAATTGATGTTGATGAAACCTAACTTGTTTTTTCCTAGCACCTCGTCCAATGGTAAGAAGATCATAGCAGTTACGTTCACATATGACAAGTACATACCATGCAGTATAATTAAGTATGAGATATTTCACTTATATGATTTTTTACAGCGCACACCGTAGAAGTCTTATGCATCGCTCTCATAGTGGACCGTTGATATGGCTCTAGTATGCATGGTCAATAAATATCCATGAGTTAAGTACAAGAATGGAAAAGTAGCCTTTGATATAGGCTCATAAGCAAACTCGTACCAAACCGTGAAATAAACATGTGTAATCGTAAGTGTAATTGTAACCAATAATCATACCTTACGATTTCCATATTCTTTTGGATGTTATAACCACTACAGATAACATATTACACATATAAGGATATAATCGAATAATTTTTTAAGATGAAAAAACGGGACCACATGGATGTATAAAGTATAAACAGTCAAGATCTGAAACGAATATCTTAAATCTAACTTAATTCTATCATTTCTCAAAAGTTTCCCCTTGCGGAGGAGATACGAATAACAATGGCTTCACCATATCAGTTTTATCCTTTAAAGAAAAAAACAAGGGACGTGTCTTTCTTGCGTGGCCCAATTTGGGTCTGAAACCGTCACACGTCAAGTTGTCAGATTTGAAACACCAAAGATATTATTTCAATTATTGTTCACATCAAACGCACTTCTAAATAATACAATCCAATCATTTCTTAATTGAGACGATTTTTTGTTTTGTCTTGTTTGGTTCTCTATTTATTGGCCATGTGAGATCTTCTCTTCCTCAACTCCAACTCCATAAATCCTCTCTTGATCTCTTCCTTTTAGGTTTTTCTGGGAAATAAGCTTTAACGGCATCAAGAAACGGGCGTTAGTGTTGACGGTGAGAAAATGCCTTGTCTTTACATTACAACAAACGTCAATATGGACGGCGTTAACACCGATCCGTTCTACTCGGAAGTCACGAAAGCCGTCGCTTCCATAGTCGGGAGGCCTCAGAACGTAAGAAGCTCTCTTTACGTTTACTTCATCTTTCCTTTAGAAATCTCCTTTTAAGTTTTGGGAATTGCAGATGCATCTTGTTTAAACTTCTCAGATGCATTTTTCTTTTTCTTTTAATGGAACTCAATATTCTCTCTCCATTTTAGAGTTATTCACAAATTACAAAATTTGTTTATCTTAATGTCTATTACATCTCTAGTTAATATTTTTAATCAAATGATAAATTTGGGATCTCGATAAAATTTTACAAAAGATTCAAAATAACACTTGTTGTAAAATGGAAAGAGCTTTTTCTTTTTTTTTAGAAGAGAGAAGATATTTTATTTCCCTTCAATTTATTGGGATGCAATAATGAGCATGGTTTACTTGGTTTCGCTTAAATTGGCATCTAGACAAAAATAGAAAAATGGCTTCGAAGTTTATTTTTTAAAAAGTCAACATCATCCTATTAGATATTTACGTCAAAAAATTGAAATATTCTACTGGAATTATGATTAGAGATTGCTATAACCTATAGTGTGGATTGTTTGTTGTGCCTATTAAAACCCAAAGAACAAATCGTATCTCCAAGATTCGTTTCCTCAAAAAAATTGATTTTATGCATTTAGAAGATGGAGGAGATTAGAAATCTTCAAAATTTTATGTTTATTGAACAAAAATATGTTTAATTGCAGTTAGTGATGGTGGTGTTGAAGGGGTCAATAGAGATAGTGTTCGGTGGGAACAAAGACGCAGCTGCATATGCAGAGATTGTGTCGATGGGAGGTATCACCAAACAAGTTAAGAGAGAACTCATCGCAACCGTTGGTTCTATCCTTCACACTCATTTTTCTATTCATCCCACTCGTTTTATCTTCAAAGTTTTTGATATCAAATCTTTGCCTATTCCTTCTAAACTATAGTTTTATGATCTTTCTATTGTTCATCAAACACCAATTATCAATTTGGTTGATATCATTCGAGTTAGCGAACACATATTTAGTCACATATTTCTTCTTAAACTTTGTTGTATGTTTATAAGCTTATTTATACTATTATATTATCATTCAATAAGATCTTGACCACATGATCTTGAAACAAACCATACCGAGAGATGTCCTAATCCGAGAGACGTAGACTGAGTCATTGGACTCGGTCATAATTTCATTTTCTTGTATTTATCTAACAATTTTTTTTATTAGAGAAGTAGTCTCCTTTTTTAATATTAGGAACAAACTTTAAAATCTTTGAGTTTCCGGTTTATAATCGTTATTTTTTTAATAATAACTGAAATGAATGAAACTAGACAAAAAGCAAATATTCACTAGTTGTACATTCGTCATTGGTTATGAATGGGACCAACAATTGGTACACACGTTCTTGATTTAGACCACAATAGAGTGGTATCTTCACAGTGGGATCAAACAAAGGATTCAGAAAATTGCAAATCGAGATTTCAAAATGCAACTAAGCATTGAGAGCAAATAATGCTAGCATTTCGTGAATCAGTCACCAACACTAACAGTAAGTCTAATACAACATGAGGAAACCTACATCAGGAGAGACAAATTAAAACTATTTTGCGTACACGCTACTAGAAAACTAAATCCACAGGGTGCGATGTTCCTCATATCATTTGGAATATGAAACAAATGAATGTTGATTGATTGGTGACAGGCCATCAGGAAGGCGTACAAACTATTGGAACACTAACTAAATTACTTTATGGATTAAAATCCAAAAAAATACTAAATGATAAACAAAGAAGTCTCAAAATCATCATAACTCTGAAAACACAATATGTAAACGCCCAAAAGAATTAAAAAGAAAAAAAAATTCTACATAGGACTTTACCTACGAAGAAATCTAAGACATGTTACTCCTAATTAGGTCCGGCTCAATTGTTGGAAAGGTCCGGTACAATATTAGAAAATTTTGGACTTTCGATTTAGTGTAAATTTTCTAATATTAATTTTGGATCCTCGATTCAGTGTAAATTTTTCAAATTTGGGTTTTGAACCCGATGCAAAAGCATCTACTGCACACGATCAAAACCGGTCGTGCTCGTAATATACCAGCAAAAGGAAAAAATAGTGGTGCGCAGATCTTTAGGTTAAATCCTCGATTTTAATATTATAGATATTAATTATAGTGATGGGATGTCAGACACACATATATATATACATTAGAATTAAGAGTTGTCCTTAAGTTTTAGAGGGCCGGTCATGCACTAGATCATATAGTCGATTAACAAATTAAGCTTACAAAATTTAAAAATAAAAAATCACAAAAACCCTCGAAGTCCAAGAGAATAATTTGACATGATCATAAGTTATTTTGGTGTGTTAATGAGGTTGGATGATAACCCAGTTGTTATTTCAAAACAGAACTACTGTGGACTGGTGTTATCAATTTTTTACTTGTCTTATTTGAGTATAGTTGGTATGATTTTTGTGGCCTTTTTTTCTTTCATATTGATCGTTTATTTAAAAGTATAATTCAGTATCACAGAAAGGCGTAACCTTTTTAAATGTAATATACAACTCACTGATTCACACTCGTCAGGCACTTTATTACCAAACTCATATTACGGCTTCAAGCGATCGAGATAGAGAGGAACACGCTTTCTCACTTTCGCCATATTCAGTTATAAAAGAAGATTATAGATTAAGGTTATTATATCGCACGTGTTCAGACACCAACTAAAGCAAGTTTAGTAGTGAGAGACGTTATAAAGTAAAAAGTACCTGATTTATAATTATGCGTCGAGTGTCCATCGGAGCTTTTTCAAGTAAAAAACTCAAAATCTCCCATTGAAGACCCGAGAGGACAAAGACAGAGACAGACAAGACACAGACCAAGTGTGTTTTATCTGCAAAAATTTGACCTCATTTTGTTTTAATTTGTGACTACCAAAACGACTCTACATCTTCTTGGTTGTTCTTTACTTCACCCGTCGCCACAAATTGCTTCCCAGTCCCATCCCCTGAGCTCTTCACCTTCCTGCACATTCACAAATTCCACCATATGATTCCCCTCTTCAAACAACTTATCGTCTTGCCATCTCACTAAACTATAGAGACAAAAAGGTTTCAATCGAACAAGACTTACTTGAGCCAGTGATTCGGAGAAGGATGTTCAAATGGATTGTCTGGAGCAGATTCAGTTGGACTCCTGTACGCCGCTGTATTGTTCAAGACGCTTTCTGTTTGTGTGCTAAAAGAAAATTGACTCTCAGTGCCAGATAATGCAGGGAAGAACATCTTCTGCGACCAAGGATCATGGTTGCTTGGACCACTAATGGGGCTGAATACGCTGCCTCGCTGATCGTTTTCAAGACAGTCCTTCCTGAGTGAATAAGCATCCTCTTTTGCAAATAGTGATGATGTTCTATGCTGATGCACATGATGCATAGCACTTTCATCGTTAGATCTAGTTGTCTCTGAAGGTATAATCCAGTTTGCTGAACCACCAACTAAACCGAGACCGTTTTGGCCAAGGGGACTCTTCCACATTTGCCAGCTTCCATCATTAGCTTGTTTTTCATCCGCAGCCCGTGATTTAGACAAAGGAGATTCAATTGGGGATGGCTTGCTGATTTCACAAGTAGTTGTATTCTTCATTGCGTGGTGTTTTACAAGTCCTATGCCAGTTTCATACCCAGCCCTTAAATCAAGTGATTCCGAAACAGGTCCCAGTAGAGATATCGGGTCCGGAACATAACATGGATCTTCAAAATGCTCATCTTCACTGGGTTGAGGGAAAACAATCTCTGTTGGAGGTGAGAAACCTAAACTACTGGCAGTGGATCCACTAGAGTACGCCGGTATGGTGAATGGCGATGGGAGCCCAAAACTGATGGGATTGTCAAAGGTTCGTATTGAGGAAACTTGACTGGGAACCTGTGAGCTCTGAACAGCTGCCTGGGGCTTTGTACTAGGTCTACTTATAGTACTAACATTCGAGGAAACAGGAACAGAAGTTGAACGGGCAAACAGTTGGTGCCATGATTTTCTAGGTTCTCTATTCGGTTTTGGCTCCGAAACAACCTGAGGAAAAAGCATCAGATATTCAGTTTTTAATTGATAAAAAACAAAATATTGAAGCAAATTTAATCATGATTTACTTGAATATTTATCAAGAAGTCAAGGAGAGAATATATCTTTAAACACACTAGTTTACTAATAACGACCACAAGATATGAGAAAATTTGGAAAGGACACTTACTGGACAATTAGCATTCCTTTCCCCTTCATTAAGGACAGATTTCATAGCCAATTCAGGAGGATTGATATGACTAGGAGCAGAGGTATGAGAATTATCTGTAGGACTGATGGGCTTGTTTTCTTTTGTAAGTGTAGGAGGAGTATTAACGCCTCTCCCAAATAAGCGGCTATCACTGAAAGCCTTAGAAGAAGATAAGAATGTACCCTTCATTCGATCAAAGTACCGACCACCATATTTTGTTCCGTTACTAGTGGAATTGTTCTCTAAACCTTGTCCATGTCTCCTTTCTATGTTAAGGCCCCTAAAACTATCAGGTGCATGCCTCTCATGTTCCAGATGATCTTTCTTATCAAGATCGCGCTTCTGCTCGGTTTCCTTTCCTGTTCTCTTGTCATACTCTTCACCATCAGAATTGCTCTTACTTGAGGCTTTATCTCTCTCTTTCCTTCTCTCCTGACGCTTCTTTTCTGCCTCCTTGATGACTTTCTCCTTGGCAGCCAGTGATAATTTGCTGCATTTCTCGGCTTCAATTTTCTCATCTCTCAGCTTTCTCCGTTCTTCCACTAGTCTTGCGACTTCTTCTCTTTGTTTTCTCTCTTCCTCCTCTGAAAGCTCCTTCTCCAGCCTAGCTTGTCTTTTCTCCTCCGCTTTTCTACGTGCTTTTTCTACCCTACTCTCATGATAGCTCGTCCCATTCTCACCCTGCCTAGCCAGTAACCGTCTCTGCTCAGGGTCAAGTGATGAATCATCAACTGATGAGCTAAATCTAAAAATCTTTCTCCAAAGCCACCTAATGCTCATGAAAAAAGAAGTCAGCAACCGGCAAGCAAAAACAACGCCACCAGAATAAGATTTCTCCACCAAACAATTTTCATCTCCATCAAATGTACCACCACTATTATTCCGCCAATAGCTTGACCCGTTAGTCCAAGTGCTGCTCTCAGACCAGTCTTGCCTGTGCAAATATCCGTTCTCACTCCATCCCTTCCCATTCAACATCTTTCCACCTCTTCCAACAAGATCCTTCAAAATCCCTGAACCAGAAATCTCTAAACCGGAAGACAGGGGTATGTCTAAAACAGGCCTTTTTGATATATGCCCACAATATGAGCACATAAATTTTCCACCACCTGGATTTTGGTCTCTGTAAGGTGTTGAGCAGTTACGACAACGCCTTGTCGCATTTTTCTTTAGCTTTTGTAGTTCAATAGCTTCTAATCTCTCTCTCTCCCTAAGCCGGGCATTTCTCCGCACCCGCCAAGTTGACAGTTGAGGCATCAAAACCTCGTACCAGAACAAAGTAACCAAGAGCACAAATACACAAGCAAGCCTCGGAGAGGTTATTTCAAAACGAAAAGCTGGTGGAAGAAGCTGAGACAGAGCCCATAGTCCAATCAAAGGTATGACAAACCAAGGCAGCATCGTTGCAACCTGGCGAGACCACTTTTGAATAACGCACAATATACACATTATCCTCCAAAGCCGACCCCTTTCTCTTCTCCTTATTAAGACCAAATAGATGAGAAAACCCAAGACTCAGAAAAATTTCAACCCAGGGGATGTGGTCAAAACAGAAAACCCAAACCCTAATGTTATTTTCAGGTTGTACACCATCGAAGTAAACAAGTCGCAGCTCCAAGGAACTTTAGTCAAGATTATAGCCTTCGAGAATCAACAAAATACCTAACGCACCAACGACAATGGAATCAATTAGAAGACCACCACGTACGCAAATGGAAAATCGATTCGGTTAAAACACGTAATAACCGAGCCCTTTTACGCAGAGTTCGGATTGACTTGGGGTGCAATGTGAAACAATCGAGAGAGGCAAGGAGACTTACCGATAGGGAGGCCATTGAAGCAACAGCAAAAAAAGAAAGCTTCGGAATTGGAGATGAGGATGACGGAATTCGAATACTCAGCTTCCCGATTCGGATCGTATTCGGGTTGAATCACGTACCCGCGGCTTTTCGTTCGATTCCTGTGCCAACGAAGAAACCGTAAACGCGAAAAGAACGAGAAGAGGAAGAAAAACGAAAAGAATGTTACAAGGCAAATGCGAAACATGAAACGAACCGGGTGGGTGGATAATCGGGTCAAGTCGGTTCCTCTAAAACGCCCCACCCATTTATCCAACAGTTTGCTCATTGCTGTGTGAATTGCATTCAAATCAAGGAAATGACGTATCAAAAAAAAAAAAATAATAACAAATGGACAGTAAAAGACTTTAAAAAAAAAAAATTACCAAAATGCTCTATCAGTTTTTTCTTGGTATCAAACTATCAACATTATTTATTATGTGAATTTACTAACACATCAACAACACCACACTAGCACAAACCACTAGATCATATGTTTTAGTAAAATCAATGTTCTCAGACTTGAATTGCAATATATATATATGATATTTTATTTAGTGATGCATTATTTATTTTGTAAATAGAGTAACATATTGTTACTAAATTATTCAAATAAATGACATGATATTCATTTTGTTATGGTATAATATCATTTGGAATTGTTTTGAGCTTAGAGTGTCTATGGATTGCAAGGACTTATTACTATGCAAATATCTCGGTCTCTTTTATTATGTTTGATTTGTTTCATCAATACCTTTTTATGTTGTTTTCATAGATGATATATGTTGTATTGAGCTTCTTTACATGGAGAATGGAATAAGACTGATGCACTAATTAATGATTTAGGCTATGACCGGTGAAAAAAGAGGTGTAAAAACCTGAGTAACTCTTACCTCTGGGCCCATTATATATATATTTTTTTGTTACCAAAGGGTTTTTAATTTTAACTACTCTCTTAACTTTTTTCCATCCCCCTCATCAGTATAGTTACAACCTTAAACTTAAATAAATTCTTGAAATATTATATGTTGGAATCTTGCATGATTAATTAAGTAGTCTTTTCTATATGATGTACAACACACACCTAAAGCAATAATTTGCAAACACAATCAGGAACATAACTCCCATGAGAGAAATATATATATATGTACAAGTACAATTATAAACATGCATTAATTAGTGTGACTGAAACAACCAGGAGAAGATGAAAAAAAGTGAAAGCAAAAGAAATGATCCAAGGCCAAAGCTGTCTGAGTCAGTGGAGGTCGCAGAGGCGGGAGATGGTAAAAGGAGAAGAGAAGGGATCCATGGAGAGATCCAAGCAGAAGAAAAGAGATGGAGAAGAAGTAGGAGAAGTAAGAGAAGGATTCCTACGATGAATGTTCCGGTTTGTAAGATTGGTAATATACAATCCTCTAATAGTGAGATAAGGTATGAGCCGTAGAGGATCCATCCGAAGAGTACTACAAGCACAAGTGGAACTATTGGCGATGGCCCTTTACTCTCCATATTTCTCTCTTACTCTCTGATCTCGATCTTAGCCTTGAGTTTTGATGTAATATATATGGCTCAAGGATCTCTACATTTAATATATTGTTGCCCTTCTATTTCATTGCTTTATTATTCTTAAGTGACAAAGTCAAGTTGGTGTTGAACAAAGATGAGGTCAGAGAATGCGCAGTTTTGATTAAAGTTTTAATACGTGGTTTGTTTGGATGCATGCGGTTAGATAACCTAATTAACGCAAATTTCTTTTTAAAATTCCATTCAGTTTTTTTTTCTCCTCATGATCAATTATTATCACTTTTTAATAAAAGTAAATGTTTATCGACAAAGGGTTATACCAATCTAGTTTAAGTTCATTACAAGTCTACAAATAACGATTCAGTCCACAGCAGTTAAATTGTTCAACTGCCTCTACGTTTGATACGAGAAGATAAACAACTTCCGTATCAATATTTTTTTAAAAAAGATACTTGCATTTGGCCATCTCATCTATGAGTCAGACATTGTATTAATTATGATTCCTATGATAAGTTGAATATTATAAGTTGTAAGTGAAAACCAAACAAAAAAAAAGTTATCACAAGTGTAAGGGTAAATGCAATTTTTTTCTTAAAAAATACTACTAATAATTTACACAAATCATTAAGGATAACTATGTACATCGGAGGGATCTCGGGTCTCTCTGTTCATTTATTGATGGTAGAGGAAGCCATAAAAACCTGCTTTGGACAGAAAAAAAAAACTATGAAAGATGTGAATCAACTTACAAGCTTCACAGCTTTTCAACTAATCAACACCATGTTCATAATTATTCTAATTTGTCTTCTTTACACACAAAAAAACCCCAAGCACTTAGAATCGAATTCGTGCGCTTCTGCAGCGCTTTCAAATCGAAATCGAGGCAAAGGTAAAACATCCGTATTAATATATGCAAAAGGACACTAAACAATTATTTTATATAATATCATCATAGCAAAATGCTAATTACCAATATGAAGATCAGCCTTTTATCATGAAGGGGGCCACAAAGGCTCTCATCCATTTCTCAAGGGCGTCTCAAGAAATCAGTGGACGGTTGATGTTGTAGCTCATCCACGGTCGTGTTGAAGCCACCCCCACGCCGTCTGTTGATCAACTCCATGAGCGATCGATGCAACACCTGCGTTCTCGTGTCCACCAGCGATCTCATTTTCTGTAGCCTTACCCGTCTCCTATGTTGTTGACTTTGATCATCATCATCAACGACAGGAGAGTAGTGGTATGTTGAAGAATTCAACCAAGTGTTAGAGCTTCTACTACTGCCACCATCGTTACCTTGGATCATTTCGTTACTAAAACCGTTGTTGTTGTTGTCTCTAACTGCTACAGGAGAGTCGTGAGAGGAAGAAGCAGAGGAGAAAGGGCGTGTTCCTCCTCTTCCCTCGTCATTGTCGTCATCATCTTCATGACCAAAGCTGTGGTGCCGGAGAGAAGAGTCATGGGCTCTCCAGTTGGGGACGAGCAAAGATATCTCATTTTCTATCATTGCTGCGATCTCCAGAGGATCCCAATCAGTGATCTCAAGCTCTTTCACCATCTCCAAAGCTACTTCAAGAGGTGTGTCGCTTACAATGCTGAACGGGAAGTGAATGTTCCTCATGTGACCTGTTACACAGCCAAACAGATGCATCACAACATTTTCCATTGGTGATTCTTCAACAAAAAGCCATCGAAATTTTCATCATTTATCGCCTACAATCAACAGCTAATACTAAAGCTGCTCCAGATCCTGCAGCCCGGTACAGCTGACCAAGATTCTTGCAACCCAACAATTTTCATGTTCCAAAGAGACCAGGCAAGAAAGTTCTATAACGTACCATCTCCATCTGAAATCTGTACTTGAAGAAAGATGGTATGGTCTTCTGAGTTCATCCTTCCTGTTATCGACATATCTGTCGTTCTAGTTGGATCAGTCGTTGAAGGCAGATGCTCCACAACCGTTCCATTTGCAGCCAAATTCTGAATTGCCAGTTGTGGCGGCAATCTATAAAGAGGCGCTAAATCTCGCTCATCAGTTGTGGCGAGGAATGGGTCCAACAAGAGCTCCTTCGCAGACAATCTCTTTGTAACAGTTTCCAGGCATTTACCAACAAAACGTTGGGCCTCCATGTTTTGGATGAGATGAAAAGATTCAGGCAACTTCCCCTGAACCAAAACCAGATCAAAGAAAGTTAATCAAAAGATTCCTTCTAGGAAGATGATGATGATGATTGAGATAAGCCTCAGGTCCTCTGCTTACCGATGTAACTTTCTTGTATATTTGTGCAGGGTTGGTGCATTCACTGTAAGGGTATTCACCGGTAAGCATCTCTAAGACGCACATTCCGAATGAATAAATGTCCACGAGCTCGTTGTAATCTTCTTCATATAGCTCTGGTGCCATGAATTCAGGCGTTCCTAATGGTAAATTCAAGTTAATGGTAGAGGTTAATACTGGAACTTACCAAAATCTAGGTTAAAACATGGAGAAAACAGAAAAAAAGAGGATGCCTATGACACTGTGCGCATGTTGTGATCCACGGAGAATTGCAGCTAAGCCCAGGTCACCAATCTTGACTTGCCCGAGGTGGCCATTAACAAAGATATTATCGCATTTGAGGTCTCTGTGAATGACAGGAGGATCATGTCCGTGCAGGTAAGCAAGACCATTCAAGATCTGGCGTGCCCAGCTCTTGATTGCCCGGATATCAACCTTTTGATACTTCCTTCGATACCTGGATATGTAAGACAGGGCACAAGGTTCTCTTAAGGGATTCTGCACAATGCATATGGTTATAGTGTTTGATTGGCACAAAGCATGAGGTAGAGGGTTCTCATTACTCTCTAAGGGTGCCTGATGTGAACAGCTCAGTGATGAAGTTGAAAGTTCTGCGGTTGACGTCGATCCAAGATGTGCAGTAGCGGATAATAGATTCGTGATTGAGATTCTTGAGGAGATGAACCTCGGAGTAGAGGCGTTGTAACGGCTCAGGTGATCGGAAGATCTCATTGAGCTTAACCTGATTCCATGCGACTTCCATTCCTAGAACCTGGTCAAATGCTTTGTAAACCGTCTTCATTGCCCCTTTGCCAAGTACTTCTCTGAACTGCACGCCATTGATTTCATCAGATCATAGTTAGAAACAAGCAGTTTGAAGTACGAGAATCAATCAACCCAATGTTCAAGAACAATCCTAGTAATCAAGAGCAAATCTTCAAGGGACAACACTAGAAAGTACAAACAGAGGAAAAGCTTCGATCAAAGCCAATGTTCATCAGAGAATTCCAGAAACTACAAGCGTTCATATCTACAGAAAAACCAAAGAAACAACACCAAAGCAATGCCAGAAACTGAAAAGCTTTGGCAACATTTGAATGGAACAGATAGTACCAAAGTCAAACATCTTCAATTGACAATCGAAAGAGATAGCCAAAAATTGACCTCTAAAACCAGCTTTAGGCACAATTACGAGCTTCTCCGAATTTGAAGACGAATCAAATTCAGAAGAGCAAATTACCCAATCAGCTGAGAAATTAAGAGAAAGAGCAACTTACACGGCCATAGCGACCGGAAGGATCAGTCTCGACGTAAGGGGTCGTTTCATTGGAAGCTCCGGCCGAAGAAATATCCATATACATGGCTCCGTACCGGATCTATCAGACTCTCAAACTGGGGGAAATTTTACAAGAGCGAAAAAGAAAAATCGAAATTGGGGAAAAACAAGATCGCGATGCAGAAAGAAGGAAAAAAAAGGACAAACAAGAGATCAGGAGAAAAGAAGAGAAGGAGAGAGAGAGAGAGAGAGGCGTGCTAGAAAATCCTAGGTTTTCCTTCGTGATTCTCGTAGGTGAAGACGCCGAAGAGCAACCAAAAGAGCCTGGAATAATCAACGCAGAGCAAAACCCAAGCCATTTCTACAAGAACGCCTTGATGTCGTGTTTTGTATTCGTGCTCTTTCGCAATCATCTGTCTTCTTCCCTTACGGACCTTCATTCAAAAAAGGAGACCCAGAAATATAAAAACAAGTTTGGTGGGAAAAGTTAAAAAGAGAATAATATGTGGTTGCAGCCAATCAACAAAGTGGGGAAAAAGTGGGTGTCAGGAAAGGGGAAGAAGAGAATTTCAAAGAGAAGAGTGGGATTTCGCGAGCACTTAGACAATTCTGAATTTGAAAAACCTATGGCCACGCTTCGGATGCACCATCGATGATTCGGATTCGAAAAAACCAGAATCGGATTTGTTTTTGCTCAACTTTTTTCTTTCTTTTGGCCCTTTATTGATGTTTGTGTTAGAAGTCAAACGAGATTGATTGACGTGACAAGTTTGTCTGTCTGAGAAATTTGAAGAGACGAGCGGTTTAAGTGTAATGTATGTAACCGATGATTGCGTAATTTGACACAGTCCCTTTTTTTCTTTAATCTATTTGAGACTAAATCCCCTCCCACAATATTTATTTATTAATTTATTATATTCATTTCAATGTTCTTGAGAGTGAATTGCAAAATTGACCCGTGATTGGAGATTAAACAGGTCACCCAGAAGGAGTTGTAAGAGAAACGGAGATTGAGAAGATCGGACGATTTTCAACAGAGAGATTGGGGGTCAACTAAATCTAAAGATCTTTAAGTTGTTATAGATAAATAGATAAAAACATTCACATTACCAGT
This sequence comes from Kernera saxatilis, assembly GCA_900406395.1. Classification (NCBI taxonomy): domain Eukaryota; kingdom Viridiplantae; phylum Streptophyta; class Magnoliopsida; order Brassicales; family Brassicaceae; genus Kernera; species Kernera saxatilis. The sequence goes on from OVAY01000168.1 coordinate 24,832, forward strand.
TTGGTAAATTTTATTTAGTAAATAAATATATAGAGTTTACACAACTTCTAATGACCAAAACCTTGATACTTTTTAGTTTTTATTATCCACTGAGAAGAAAAAATGCAACTCAAAGGCACCAACATGAAACAAGATGAGTCATCAAGATAGAATAGTGACGTTGAAACAAAGATAAAATTAAAAAAAACATCCTATAATACACTCACAAACCTGTCTAAGTAGAAAATACAAAGCTCTGCAAAGGTTTTGTCCAGAGAGTTTGAGATTTTGATAAAGTTACATGGATAATTCTATAGCAGCAAAAATAAAACATACAAGAAAAAAAAAAACACAGCCCAAAACAAATCAGCTCGTAAAAACAAAGAACTTAGGAGACAAACCAAGTTAGAAAGCTATACCTGTTCCTATAACGGTCTAAAGAGCATGTGTTTGTGATCAGATCAGAGCTACAAAGGAGGGAACTCGTGATCATCCGTCAAATGATATGACTGCGTAGGTGTTACCCTACATGTGCATACCCACAATGAATTAGACACAGTAAGTGGCTTTGATGATCAAATGGTAGTAATTGAAAGACGTTTTAAGGGCAAGAGATATACTGTACCGATCTTCCTGTGTGGAGGAGGGTATAGATGGTGGGCGGTGTGACTGATTATAATAACCTCCACTGCTTATATCTCTTTGCTTGGTGCCCTCGGGAGAGGGGAGTTCAGCTGGTGGAGGCTCCGTTGACCTAAAATCTGGAGCCTTCTCGAATGGATAATTTGCAGAGCCATTGGTATCGGAGAAGCTTTCAAGTGAATCAGTTTGACTCATATCACAAGAACCATTTGTTTGGTTGGGATGATGATGATGATGATGATTCTGTCGCTCACGGGTGTTTCTGTCAGGGAAATTCATTTCTGAGTGCGAGTGTGCCATGCTTCGGCCGTTGTTACGTGGCGACCTAGCTTGGTGTGAGTTTCTTCCTCTTGGGGAGTATGGTCTATCCCTGTAATGGTTCTGCATAAAAGAGACGTTAAGAAACTAGGCCATTTAGAGGTCACTTCTACATTACAGTGTGTCCTTATGAGATGTGAGAGAGGCAAATAAGTAAATACCGCATTGGGGAAGTATGTTCCAGTTCCTCGTGGCTTAGGCATTTCCTCCATACCAAAACCAGCACCTGGAATCATCTGAGGGTTCACATGGAAGAAAACCTGTCTCGGAACAACTCCATTGGCGTTTACTGGAGCGGGCCCATTCCGCCTGAATGGCAGTGCGTGTCGAATTACTTCCCATGAATTGTTGTTCGGAAGCTGAGACAGCCCAGGAGGAGATAGTGGAGACAGAGGACCGTTTTGGACATAATCAAACCACCAGCGCCCATATCGCAAACTGTTAAGCTGACTGTCATAATCCCCAGTGAGGTCTGACAGCAAATTTGGAGTGCCAGAAACAGAATGGCCTGAGTAATGGAGATGCATGTCCTCCTGTGGCCAAGTTACTGGGTTCATGAGAGAAGTATGGTGTACTGAACCTGTAAACGGCAGGTCTTCATGACCAACATGCTCGTTCTCGTTCTCATTACTATGTATATCTTTAACTCTTCTGGAATCAGCAAGGCAGGAATTCTCTTGATGTTTCTCCACCCAGTTTTCATTTAATACTTCTCCATTACCAATCTGATGAAGAGAATGATGCTTATCATTCAAACGAGAGACACTTTCCTTATCACTAAGGTGCAGAGATTTCATTTCATCATCGGAAATCTCAAGCTTTTGGATCCTCACAGTAGCCAAGTCTTTTGCGTCTCCTGCAAATCGTTCCTTTGAAACCGATGGGGCTGTTTCACCAGGTGATCCGCTTAAATCAAGCCCAGCTGCACTCGATATATTGGCTCCTGGATACAACGAGTCTTCCTGGTCATGTCTACCATTTCCAGCAGTACCAGATGGACTGGAAGATTCCGATTCGTAAACCACTTGACCTTCTTGGAAATGGTTGGCAGTTGAAGCAGGCGATATGTCACTGTACCTGTTGTACCTTACAAATGGAACAGCATCAAGGACATCGGGCCTCTGCCCACTCCCATGTCTGTGTAGCATGTTAGAGAAGAACTTACGAAGCTCAAAACTTATGTCTTCTTCTGACTGCAAAATGATTTGCCCAAGCTTCCGAGCTCCATATGTGAATGCACTTCGTATGCGATAGAAATTACCTGTGTAAGAGAAAGTAATATCCATGCGCTTTAAAAATCTATCAAAACAGAGAGTCGTCTATACCATTAACTCCACGGACAGTGCATACTAAGTTTAAAGGTTTATCTCAAGTTTAAACTTTTCTTCAGTTGCAGGGTGAAAAGACATGCCAGAATTTCACAATCTGAATTTTAGCTGCACCTAAATCTACGCAACCTAATCCAAGAATTTCAGGAAAAACCAGTATAATATTATATACCACTAAAACTCTGGACAAGGACAAGTCAGAAGCCACTGTCTTAAGCCTGCTCAAACAATCGAGATCCATAAGGAGAGAGGTAACAGCAGAACAAAAACTATTGCCATGGTTGAAGAAAAGAAAAGCAGTCAACCTTTGCTCACGCTGCGACCAAGATTGTTATTTTCTTTAAGCGGATCAACTATATTAAGATGCTTTGATGGAAACACACGTGGGTTTGTCTCAAATCCTCGTGAAGGTACAGAGTACATCTCCAAACATTCCTTGAGGAACTCACTTGTCAGCAGTAGATCTTGCCCGTCATTTTCCGGAGTCTCAACTACAGAAATCAAAGAAATGCAGACACTGAAATCACAAAAAGATCTCAGTTTTACATAAACTTGGGGAAATGCTTACCAACAATTTCTGGTAGTGAGGAAAGGCAGACGGGACCACTCAAGCTAATGCAATAGTTATCCCAGTCAAACTTGCTGAAGTAGTCTAAGAATTTGTATAAAACCTATGGAAAAAAAAGACCAGTAAATCAAGATGAGACTAAACCATGATGTATCCATCAAAATTGCCGAAGACTCTTACTGCAAGTGGACCATTCAACGATGAGTGGAAGAGATGGAAGATATATAAGACCAATGTCTCCAGCGCATATGTTGAGATCAATCCATGTAGAGCCCCGAGAATACGACTCTCGTAGTAGCACCAAGCTTTGATGAGTATGATACTTCGCTTGAAGAGATGGTCTTTTCCAATGAGGTGATCGATCTGCGTAATCAAATCGTCAACGTAAATATGCCAGGAGTAAATTTTGTCTTCTACAATTGCATCATTCGAAAATGCTAATAGGAATATTGTTCTAGGCAAATGCGCTTCAAACATGTTATTGCATGCATGAGATATGCGAACAATTTGCAATATTTAAGAAAATCTATTGAGTTAACATAACACCCCATCATGGGGTTGGGTGAAAACAATGTCATTATGAAAGATTAATGACACTAATTTCTGCTGTACTTGTATCGAACAGATAAAATAGGCCTTAAATTGTATTTACCTTTTAAAAAGGTTAGTTAAATTTGTTTGACACAGCATGGTCATACTGAAGAGGACAGATTACCTTCTCGAGAAAGCACAGAGTACAAATCCCGCCGAGCTGATTGAAAGAAATATCAACCACAATGTTTTGCACCAGACATTTAACAAGCTTAACCTGCAACAGAAAAGAAAGCTTGGTACTTGAGGAGATAACAAACAACATGATAGGCATGCATAAACACCATATATATACTTGGAATACTCACAACAGAAGCTAGCTTCTAAAGTTTTAAAGTATAAATATTGAATAACAGGATAAACAAACCTCAGCCCGTATTAACTGCACATCCTTAACCATAAACTGGGCACCCCCATTATGCTCTTCCCTCTCAAGTACAGAAAAAACTTTGAGGGCCAGTTCTTCCTCGTGACACGGTCCACCAAAAGCTGTGAGATCAATGTCTCCATCAGGAAGATAAGTTTTCAATGGCACCGATCCAAAAGAATGTACCTGAAAGACATATACCAGTTTTAAAAAAAAAAAATCACAACTCTAGAAAGCACATCCATAGTCAATTAAAGTGATGTGTGAGAAATAAGACCATTTCGAAATAGAAATAACAAATAGACGAATACTGCTGTTTAGAATATCTTACAAGGAAAGTCATCAACTTAAGAATAACAAAACAGAATACTAGATGAATATTGATATGGTACTCCACTCCGATGGAAGCATTAAAAGTTTAAGCCAGCATCTAGAGAACTCAAACAAATGCAGAAAAATACCGTCGATTCAAGCAGGTTTCAACATTTAGAAATTTCCAGATGTTAATGCAAACAAAAGCCAATGTATAGCGACATTAACACAGAATGTTTAAAAGAATTAACCTCGCATCCAAGTGTCATTCTGATTAGTCTTTGCACATAATCAATCACATCTCTTCTTCGATCCTCGGATACAAGTGTTGGATGGACCTGCTCTATAATTTCTCGGGTGGCTTCCTCCAATCTCTTCCAGAACTCCGACTGATTCGACGGAGACCGAGGCGGCGGAAGCGGTGAAAATGAGGACGAACTCTCTTCCAATACAGACCAATCATCGAGATCCGCGGCCATGAAAGAGGAAAAGCCTAAAACTAACAAGGAAACAAAACAAAAAACGATTGATACCAGAGCACCCGATTGATCAAACGAAGGAATCAGTTCGTTGTTAACTAGGCCCGAAATTGAATCCGATTGAGTTCGGCGATGGCCAAAACGAACAAGCGAGTACAAGAAACAACAAAGAATCGAGAACGAGAAAGCAATCTCAGGGCAAAAGAAGGAGATGGGTTTTTCTTCTAGGTTTTTGAAGGATCCCAAGTGATTACTGTTGAGGACCGAATTTGTGTATCGATGTTCGTTCTCTTTTTTTTTTTTCCTTTTTTTTTTTTGACTGCAATCAATAAGAGGAAAAATAACGAGAACAAAAATTTGCCTTACTTTTTGTCTATGCATCTTCGAACCCTTTTTATGTCGCTCTTTTCCTATACTCCCTTTTTAATTATTCTTAACGATGCAGTATTTAGAAAGAGCGACCAGCATTTAATTGGATTTGAATTCTAAAGACATCATTTGAGTTTAGTGGATTCGGGAGTTATTCTGTCTTTGATTTAAATAGAGTTGGTTAATTATTCAGAGATTTATTGAATGTTAAAAGAATCATGTCTATTTAAGAAATGTTTGGACATTTTTTTTTGGGGGAGAGGAGTCAAATTTAGGATTACTGAGTCGAGTTTATGAATTTTGGAGAAATTTTGAATGCCTAAGGAAGGATCGTGTAATAATCTATTTTCTTTCTCTATGTTCTATTTTCTTTTTATATTTTTATTTTGGATAACTGATTGTTTGTACTGCGATTTTGTTTGTTTTCGAGTGCTGAGAAAAAAAAAATTGTGGTGATTTAGATATAGGGAAGAAAAAAAAAATTATGAGAGTAAAAATAGGTTGAATAAATGAATAAAAAAAAAGAATGGAATTATGTCATTTTTCATCATTATTTATTTTTTCTTTTGTAGAGTAACAATTTTTACAATAATTAGACATTTTATCACATGCTTTGTGGGATTTAAAAGAATTTAAAAAAATAAAAATTCAATCTAAATGATAAATTTTTAAAAGATTCCAAAAAAATTGACTATTCCACATATTTTGATTTTTTTAAAAATATCATCCATTTACACCCTATGGGTAAAAGGTGCTCAGAATAATATTTAGTGTAATACATACAGTATTTTTGAAAATACATGTCACTCGAAGTTTACCACCCATATTAAATAAAAAAATCGACCAAAATGCATGGTGCTGGTAAAAAACTGAGTCAACATGATAAGTAAGTTGGGCAACTTAGAAGTTGGGCAACTTAGAAGTTGGGCAACTTAGAAGTTGGGCTAATAGTGTGGCCCAATAATAGTGTAAAGAAGAGTTCTTACATTGCTCATCATTTTTCTACCTCCAATTCAATTCTGAATTTCCAGGCGAAGAAAATTACCGGCAAATTTCGCGGAGAAACCTCGCCGAAGAAGCAAGTTATGTCGGGGATGGTTGCAGTGGCAGGATCGCGACCACGGAACTCGTTTATTCAAGCTCTAGTTCTGATATCACTATCATTCCCCGCTCTCTCCAGCGCTTACCGGCCAGGAGATATCGTCCGGATGAGCAAGATGGGGCAGTATCATTCTGTTCGTATTCCTCTTTACATATAGCTGAGATTACTTTCTAATTTGATGGAGACTAAGGATCTGTTTATTTCCTGGCAGTCGAGAACGACTTGGCATGATGTCATCGGAAAGCATTGCCCAATCTTCGCCGTTAATCGCGAGGTACTGTGTGTAATAGGTTAAGACATTTATGGAGTGTTTTCTTCCTATTTTCCTGGAAATTGGATTGAATTCGTCTTTTTTGCTTGCCAATTTTTAGGTGTTGATCCCCATAGCGAAACCAATTGGCTACACAGGAACCGATCCTTATAAGATGTGAGAAATTTATTGGTTTTTTTTTTATTTTGATTACAGTTCAAATGATAATGTTGTATAGCCGAATCTGATGCTTTGAATTGAGATTGCTGTGTCTTTAGTTTATTTGCCAAGTTCATCACTGGTTTTACCAGGCTGTTAGATAGTAGATAGTATCTAGCCATTTCTGGTGTTGCTGCTCAAATAGGAAACGATGCAGATACAGTGATGATTCGTCACATCTCATCTGTTTTTATTAGGACGAGAGTCATTTTTTATGGGATTTTTAGTTCTATCTTACTGTTGGTTGTGTTCGTCTGATGTCTTCTCCGCCCTGAACATGGAGTACCATGCTGATATGGCCACATCTTTTCCTTGTTCGTACATTATTTATAGAGTTATTTGGTGTCTGATGTGTGGTTACGGATGATTTTACATGCAGAAAATTCCAAGTGGGAAGTGAGAAATTTCTAATTCACTGGCTTTTAGTGATAAATCGTAAGAGCTCAGAAGTTCCAATGATCGATGTAAATTTGGTATGTTTAGCATTGGCTTTGATTCATTTATAAGCTTTGATTGATTAAATAATTTGCTACCCAGGAAAACTGGCAGATTTTTATAATACCAGTTTTAGGATTTATTGGTGTGCCTTGTTTTCGTTTGCACAGAGATATTCTGGAGGAGATCTGCTTGGAGTCACAGCTCAAGTTATCGATATGCCTCATAGCTGTACGTAATAATCCTTATCTAGCTATTTCGTGTCCTGATTTAGGTGTCTCCTATCAACAAGATAAAAAGTGAAATTTTGCTTTCGGGAAGCTCCTTTATTACTGCTGTCTTCTGAGCGAATAAGCGAATTTTGTCTGCACTACTAATCTGGCCTAACAAAATATGCCAAGTTTTTACTCTCAAATACGAAAACTCAATAATATATAAGACATATTAGGTACTAGCTTCTCAAGGTTGTGATGCTTTGTTGCTTAAAGCCCATGTCTTAGGCAGTTAACCTGGCTTCAATTCTACACTGCTTTTTATTATATCCAGAGTCTTACATTATCTGGTGAAAGTTGATACATCTTCAGACAGTGGGTGCTGATATGTAGGCTGTGTGCTTTATAGTCCCATTTTTTCTTTTGTTACCTTTTATGTCTATTACACAGACTGATTCAATTAATCTGTCTGGTGTCATTACTGAATCAATTTTTACATTTTCGTGGTCATCTATGTTTCCATGGTTTCTCTATTTCGTACAAGTTGCCGAAATTATGGCATTTAAATAATGGCTTTGGTAATTTCTTGTAAAGGAATGAATTCATCCTTTCTATTCTGTGATTTTAAATTTGCAATTCTGCTCCCATGAAAAATAGAGTAGCACTCAATTACTTCAAATAGCAAAAGACAACATCATAGTTCATCTGAGCTGAGATTTACCCATGAACAGATCTGAATACACACCCGAAGATCCGCAAACAATTCTGGGATCCTCAACACTGGCCAAAGCATGTTCTTGTTAGATACACATGGTACACTAATTTTGTTGACCTCTTTCAGCCCTTTTCTCCTCTCTCCTTGCTAATAAGCTTGTGCAGACGATCACGTTACTGATATGTGGACACTTTATTGTGATGCAGGAAGGAACAATCAGAGATTGACGTGTCCTCAGGATTTTATGTCCTCTTTGGCTCAGGTGAATCCTTTTTCTTGTTGCTAATTGATTTATGTAGTCAAGGGAAAATAAGTTCATACACATAATGCATTCGTTTGTTGTTAACTTGTGATCAGCTCTCACATTCTCTTTCGTACTCTCCATTTACGTCTTACAATCTTCACGAGAGAAGCTAGCGAGGTAAACGACGTTCCTATCCTCTCTAGTTCAAATATATATGTATCTTTCTTTCTTGAACTTAAACCGTGAAAATATTGTTGTAGATTTGTAAGAGAAACGGTGGTGGAAAGCAGCTCGAATGTTGGAGAAATTGGCAAGGTGGAGTGAGAGTCATAGTCAAGTAAATGTATGTTGCTGTTGTTTTATATGCTTGGAATTGGTCTTCCAGTGAGGATTAACCTAATTGGTTAAAAAGAAGAGTTTTTTCAGAAAAGGAAGAGATTTGATCAAACTTGAATAGTCGAAAGCAAAACTGTACCCTTATCATAGGTTGGTCCAAACCAAGCTTAGGAAGAGATTCAACACGAGTAATTTGTGGATCTTCTTTGCATAACAGAATGAAAACGAACCCTTCGTGTCTCGGCCATGCCTCCAAAGGTTGGAAGAGGCCCTTACAAAGAAAGGGCAGAACAGGGAATCAGCCACTTTCTTGGCCGGTAAAATTGCAACAAAAATCTTTTAACATATAATAGTTTCACGTATTTTTTTAATAATAAAAGTGTTATTTAAACTTAAATATCCAATATATTCTAACTATACAACAACTGTGTTTTCGAATTTTAGACGAACAAGAAAAAATCCTAAAACTGATAAAGTATATCACTAAACATTTAACATTGTCTTCGAACTTTGTTTTGAAGATGGTGTTTTTTATTCTAAGATGCGATGGAGACGATCGTGAAGCTGCAGTGTCCAAATGTGACGTTGCTGCTTCATTTTCCGAACAGACTAGTTGTTGGCAGTTTCCAAATCTGAATTTATCGAATCTATTGCAAACTTAACGAAAGTGTTTGAGATAATGACAGTGGTAACAACGGCATTGTTAGTGGCGTGGTACGATGATGAGATTGACTATTTTTTTTCTATGGTTTGAAAGTGAAGTCAAATGTTCTCTGATAATTTTTTTTTCATTTTTTTCAAATTTTTTTGGTGGTTTTCATTAAAATATAAAACACAATCGTTTTAACTGTGTAAAAACTAAAATGTATATGTTTTCTTCGGTTTGAGATTTAACGTCATTAGTCTATAAGAGAATTTCTATCTGCACCGTTGACATACGCTGGCTTTTAAATAGATACTCAAATTATCAAATATTTTTTAGGTGACACTACTATAAATTTTCCTTCCAGTTTTACCTTCATGGATGCCTTAATTCTAATACTATACCAACGTTGACAAGTCGATGAGTTGGAGATATGTAGAGAAATGATTGGTCGTTTATGTGCATACAAGAATGAACCACACTTTTCGATATAGAATATGTATAGATCTGACAAAAAAAAGAGAACAAAACGGAGATCAGTACGCAGTAATTGGCTTAGATTTATTAAACTATATAAAACCAAAGATGAGAGAAGAGAAACATGAATAGGAAGCAATGCATTAAATGAAACCAACCACCAGCTAATTAAACCTCTCACCGACTTCTCTCACTTTCATGCATTAGCCCTCTTGGCTCTCTCTATATAAACACAAACTCCATTAGCTCTCTTCATCATTACTTAATCAAGTAAAAGATAAAATAGAAAGTTAAGATTATGGAGGGACTCTTAAAGTTGTCAACATTGGTGATTGTGTGCATGTTAGTGACCGCTCCAATGGCGTCCGAGGCAGCAATCTCGTGCGGCGCAGTCATCGGCAACTTGGGCCAATGCATTAACTACCTGACCCGAGGTGGTTTCATTCCTCGAGGATGTTGTTCTGGCGTTCAGAGGCTCAACAACATGGCTCGGACCACCCGTGACCGCCAACAAACTTGCCGCTGCATCCAAGGAGCAGCTAGATCCTTGGGTAACAGACTTAACCCAGGCCGTGCTGCTCGTCTTCCTGGTGCTTGCCGTGTTAGGATCTCTTACCCCATCAGCACCAGAACCAACTGTAACAGGTAATTATCTTCTCCCACCCAATTTATTTCATTTTATTTGAAATTTTGTTTTTTCCGTCTACAACTCACACATGCACACTCTTGGATTTAAATTTGGAATATGACACATCGGTAACACTTGCATAAACCAATGTCCTGTCTTTATTTTGATTTTAATAGATTGTATACTAACCATATAATTTTTTGATGTATTTGGTTGGTTGCAGGGTTAGGTGAGCTTGAGAGGATAGGACGTTGAAGGGTTTTCATATATATATAATCGATGAGAGAGTATAAAAAAATAAGATGTCACTCACTGTTATAAGAGTGTATCCGTTTACTGTTATGTGTTGTTTTTAGAATTTGTGTGTTTCATGTCTGTCTTTATATTCACGGTCCATTTAATTGGTCGTTTGTGTTATGTACTCCTTTAATGATATATGGAATTACGATATATGGTATATTATTTCCATTTCCTGTCATTCATTTTGCCTCGTTCTGCTTTTATAATGAATCGCTTCTTCTGCGCGGTATAATGAATTAAGACAGACACTTGGCTCTTCTAATACAGTTATTCTCTCTCGGTTGACTTAAGTAGAGGTAAAAATAATAATTTATGATCAGGTATCCTCAAATTTTTGAGTTTGCTAGAAAGGTCGTTCTATATACATATGAGGAAAACCAGCTGATCTTCACAACACAAGAGACTCGACTAAGATCAATCCTTAGGTAGTTCTTCATAATCACAACTTGTTCCTTTGCACTTCTCACTCCGTCTTTTCTACTCTTTTATTCATTGCCAAATGTGTAAAGAAACAAGTGGATTGATTTTGCAAACATAATACAATAGTTGCATTACGTACATTTAATGTAGGTTTTATCATGTAGATCAATTTACGATAATGCATATAAATTGCCAAGGACTTGTCGAGATCCTCCAAGATTTATCCAAGACGTGTGACCGTATATCAAGAGTCCTTTTTCTATAGACAATCCAAATATCTTTGCCCGTCCATTTGTTTTCTCTCCTCTCCTCTTGTCATTTTCTTTTGATGTCTCCAACTATTTACCATTTGATGTCCATTAATTTCTTACTTGGACCATTTCCCTTTTTTCTCTTTTTCTTTATTTCCTTGAACTGCCACTTGATCGTCGTTTTCACTTTTCAGTCCACATGTTCAAGATCTTCTTTCCCTCTTGGACTCGTACGAGTGGCCTCATAATTTGTGATTGGCCACCTTGTTTGACTTGTCCAAATAATATACCTTATACATAATTTTTTTCCTAAATGATTTGTTTTAAAATTTCGTTTAATGTAAAAATCTTTGGAATATTCACATGGTTTCATAATCAAAAAAGAATATTCACATGGTTTCCTCTCCTTGTTTAATAATAATGTAAAATTTGTAATTTCTAATTTGTCGAAATATCTATTTAATTCCGGGTTAAATCTAGATTCCTGATGTTACATCTTCTTGAAACTCAATTAAGCGAGGATCGGGAAAGCAATGTATTTACATTGGAATATGTGTATTTTGAATAATTCTTGTTATACATTAAATTTGCATGCATGAGAAACTAAGCATAATTAACGGGTACGCATGACATTCATGAGTTTTCCCAATTATAAAAACCCCACCGACGACCTCAACAAAGTAAAAACAATTAATTAAAAGCAACAAAAACAAAAATGGCGTTTGCTCCAAAGATCATCACATGCTTCATCGTCCTTACGGTCTACATGGCAGCTCTAACAGATTCACACATAACGTGTGGGACAGTGACGAGCACACTGGCACAGTGCGTGGGTTACTTGACCAACAGTGGTCCATTGCCATCAGACTGCTGCGTGGGAGTCAAATCATTGAACCAAATGGCTCAGACCACACCGGACCGCCGACAAGTATGTGAGTGCCTTAAATCAGCGGCTAAGGAAATAAAGGACCTCAATGCTGGCCTTGTGGCCACACTCCCTACCACTTGTGGTGTTTCAGTTCCCTACCCCATTAGTTTCAGCACCAATTGTGACAAGTACGTCTCCATGACTTGTTTTTTGTTTTACATAAGATTTGTTTGTTTCTTTTTGAAATATGGAAATAACTCTAAATCTTTTTCTCATAGAAAACATATTGAAAGTTCATTATACACTTGACTCCAAAAAATACATAAAATTTAATGAATTCGACATTCAAAAAATATCTTGCATATAAAAGCAAATGTTATGAAGGAAAAAAACTGCGAACAAATTATTTAATCAAACTAGAGATATCATATTTTTTTTAAATGTAAATATTTGTTTTTGTGTTATTATTTGGTTCTTCAAAGAACAAATATAACTATATACAATCATTTTTAGAAGAAACTAATTAAAAACAAACAAATAAAATACAATTAACCAGGCGGTCATCGTCTGGTGGTAAAGAGCTGTGAGTACCGCCACCAAGGTTCGAATCCTGGCCACAGCGGATTTAATATGGCTTCCGTTTGGCTTCCAAAACCACACTAAATCCGTTTGGACGCGGTGCTAGTTGGGTCCTAAAGGTCCAGACACCTGAGTTATCAAAAAAAAAAAAAAAAAAAAAAAAAAATTTTGGNATACAATTTTGGTACATTTATAGATACAACTAGCTAATTAGATAAACTCTAAAAATAGTTAATAAGGAAATCACCCTCATAAAAAAAGAAATAAGGAAACTGATAATTTTTTAATTTATTTTATGATATAATATTATTTTAGAATTCTTTGACATAATCGAATAGTTCACAAATGTTTTGTAACTAATGTAAACGTTGTGGATAATTAGAAGAATGGAGTATATCTTTTCTTTTTTTTTAAACGTTTGTATAAATCCATTTGAAGTTTCTGTCTAGTGGTTTCCAATGTCATGATACATATTTGTTTTGGTTGTTCGAATGTTGCAGTATATCGACTGCCGTGTAAAAGAGGCTAGAGATGTACGACTAATCAAAGTTGCCAGCTTTTAACCTAAATAAAATCCTGCTGCTATTTCCCATTTAATGACTTCATTTTCTTATTATGTAATCAACTAAGTATTTCATATGGTAATAACGACAAAGTCTCTCTCTCTCTCTCTCTCTCTCTCTGGCGTACATGCACGTACGTACTATCAGGGATAACGTTTACTGTTTTACATTTTAAATGATCAAGACGTTGCAGGAAAATTGAGATTTTACTCAACCACATATAAACCCTAAAATACCCATGAAAATTTTGGCAGAAATAATGTTTTTGCAAGTTCAATCCAAGGATATATAGCATACACATTGGGCAGTACTCGATACCACGTCGAGGGAACTACATAGCATGCATGCATGTGTGCCGAATGTTTGTTGTGCGTTGTTGGAGTACATAATGAACCTCTGAGGAATTAACTTAACACGCGGCGGTAGAAAAGATTGATGTCCATAGAATTGAAGCGTCGATAGACACATGTAGTGGCAAACAAAGAGTTGGGTTTAGAAACTTCGAGATAAGGATTAAAGAAAGATTGAGAAATGTATGAAGAAAGGTAGTCAATTAAAAGGAGATGCATGCAGATTCTATATCAAAAGAGCTCAATAATTTTGTTTTCAACTAAATTTTTTTTATTAAAAAAATGCTCGAAAATTCAAAAATTTAGATTTAATAATATTGCCAAAAAATCCCCAGAAAACTTTCTTTTTTTAACCGTTCCTAGAATGCTAGAACCCATAAGTCTAGTTTGGATCTTGCGTTGGTCTTGCGTTAGTATACTATATAATAAATTCACTTTAATAGTTGATAGTTGTAGTCGTATAGTGGCCTAATTATTTTTGTAATTAGTGGTCATTCTTGGTTTGTTAATCAAACGACTCGAGAAATAAGTCATTAAACTCCAAATAAAAGTGGAAGCAAGTTTTGTTCCATAACAGGTTCAGATCGTCGGGTTAGAACAGTCCTACAAAAAGATACTGTTAAACCGATATAAGAGCATGATCAATTGAAAAACTTAGAAAATGATTTTAGTTATTTTTTAATTATAAATTTAGAGTTAAGAACTTTTCATAAAAACTTTAGATTTAGGTCCTCCAAAGAAGAACTCTATTAGGTTGTTCTTAAAAAAAAAAAAAAACAATCGGTTTTTATCGAAAGAGAAGAAAAAAGNGGATCAGACACGTGGCACATAAGAGTCGGTTCTTGTGTTTCTTAATTAAGAACCGATTTTACTCTTTTTAACATTTTTTTGATTATATAAATTCTAAAAAATACTCTAAAAACCCTTACAATTTTCAATTGATCATGTTTTAATATAGGCTAGCTTCAAAACTAGAGGTGAAAATTTTGAAAGTTGGCAGTAATCAAATAATTGTTAGGAATGAAAAAGATGGGCCTCGTCGACTTAATGGGCTTTCAAACATAATGGCCCAAGGATTTGTTCGACGGCTCCGTGGAGTGGAGGGATTGTCAAACGCAAACTCAACTTGTCTCTGCGATTTCATACGCGACCAACACGAGCCAGAGCCACCCTTTGTTTTCTCGTCGATCTTCAAACCCCATCAAGTCTGTTTATTTCGATCATCTATCTGTCTCACTGATTTGTAATCCTTTGCTTGAACTTTAAGCTTGGTGATTTGCAATCGCCTGACTGTGATCTGCAAATCTGCGATGCGTTTTGGACGACTACTGATATCCTGAAAAATGAGCTTCTGGTGCGGAGGTTTGAATCCGGTAAGTCTCTTTGGATCGAATCAGGATTGTCACTGGCTTAGAATTCAAGCGATCGAGTCATAATTAGGGTTTGACCTTGGTTGCGATGGATAGAAGTTGGGTCTTGTCACTTCTTCTATTGATTTTGTTCGTCTCCAATGCTTCGTCGTTTGGGAATTCTCGGGAGTTAGCTGATGAAGAAGCACCCAAGGATAATTCAAATTCAACCACTAAACAAGTAAATTCGATTGTTTAGTTCCTCCTTAGTTGCTTTTTCGTTTGATCTTAAAAAGGGGTTTTGAACAATGTGTTTTGACTTACTCTATGTTTCCGCTTCAGAATTCTCCGTTGCATACTCTTTCACCCATTGGAGATGGAAAATCTAATGTAAGCTCATCAGAACCTTCTCCGCCAACTAGTAATTCGACGAGTCCTAATCCGAAGGAGCCTAATTCGGTGAGTCCACCTCCGCCACTGCAACCTGAAAGTGAGAAGAATGTTACGACACTGTTAAATACAACAGAACCGATAAGCTCGCCTCCAGCGAACCAATCCGATAGCCAGGATAATGGAAAATTACCGGCTAAAATGGCACCGCTTCCAAAAAGTCTGGAGAGTGGGAAAAATGAGACGGAGCCAGATATGGGAAATCCGCCTCCGGCTAAGGATCCTGATAAGGTGAATGACACTAAGGGGAGCTCAGATTCTGCCAGTGCAGAGACCTGTTCAGGAAAGTCTAAGATATGTAGAACTGAGAATTCACTGGTGGCATGCACTTTAAGCATCGAAAAAGGTACATTGACGCCCTCTTGTAGTGCCATTTTCTTTGATATCTATACAACCTGTATTCAATTTTTGAGCACTGTAAGTGTAGCATTTAAAGTTTTTAGATTTCGATGTCTGTCAAGTTGGGAAAAACATGTTTCTCTATCGGTGACAAGTAGGAGTAGAAATCTATGGCTTTTTATTCTATCCAAAACTACATGGAACCAGGAGACGTGGACAAAGCTATTGGTTTCAACTTTCATTCGACATGATATCTCTGGCATGTGCTTTCCTGTTTATTGGACAATGCAATGATAATGATGTCCATAAAAATAAGTCGTGTTAGCAGGTTTTGTTTGCAGCGTGGAGAGATGTCCATGAAAATTGTTGGAAAAGTTGTAAATAAATATTCATTGGGGATGATGGTCTTTATGAAATTCATGTGTTTAAGGACTAAACTAGCAGATGTTTTGCATCATTGGGAAGCCTCGTTGCTGAATCAATGACACCAACTATCAGATGTTTGACATTACAGTCTTGTGTTAATTTGTACATGATTGTGATCATGAAACTTGCTTACACATTATAGCTATTCCCCCGCAATTTTTAATAGTCTCTGACTCTCTGCGTTATCTGTTATGTTTTCTCCAGTAGGTTTTGTTTGAGTTGGTTGAAGTTTCATTCTTAAGTTGTGCTTTATTATTGCAGGTTCTAAATGGTTCATTCTAGTTCAGAACGAAGGTGAAAAATCATTAAAAGCAAAAATTGTTCTTCCGGTTAGCCCTTTACGAGAGCTGACACTGCCAGAACACCAGAGTCAACGGGTAAGTCTTCTACGTGCTTCCGAGCTGACTCCATTGATAAAAAATGTTATCTTGCACATGTGTGTCTCTGGAAGTCTGAACTATTTTGTGATCTTTGATGATACAACGCAAACATTACTCTTGAGATTCCATGGTTCTAAACCGACTCAACCCTCTGTCACTTGCAGAAATTGACACAAATTGTTACTCTATACACAGGTAAACATATCCATTAGTAATGACACAAACAAGATCATCCTGGATGCCGGGAAGGGAGAGTGTGTGCTTCACATGTACCCATCCGAAGCAAACACTTTATCCATCCACCTTCCCTCATATGAAAAGCTAGTGACGCCCATTAATGGCGCCTATTTCTTAATAGTATCCGTTGTTATTTTTGGGGGAACTTGGGCATTTTGTCTGTGCCGAAAGAATCGCCGTGCAGGCAATGGAGTGCCTTACCGTGAGCTAGAATTGAGCGGTGGGTCAGGCTTAGAAAACGAGTCAGTGGTCCATGACGTGGAGACAGCAGACTGGGACGAGGGTTGGGATGATGATTGGGATGAGAATAATGCTGTGAAATCGCCCGGTGGTGCAGCAAATAGTGTCAGCATCTCTGCTAACGGTTTAACAGCGAGAGCTCCGAGCCGAGATGGCTGGGATCATGACTGGGACGACTAGAATTTTTGTGGGTTTTATCAGTGGATGATGGATAACTATTACAGAAGAGTCAGAACCACTTGGATATAGAATCCTGCAAAGACGACAAGACAGAGAAACAGAAAATGGTTAATGTATACGCGCTTCGCCTATATCTTTTAATTTTTTTTTTTTTTTTAATCCAAGTTGGAATGTCACATTTTGTACTTCAGTCTCCCAACCAAAACTGTTGTGTTTTGTTTCCAAATCTTTAATATCAGATTTTGTATCATGTATACGAACGCATTAACTTTTGTACTTTCCCTTCCTTTGCATTTAGCTCTCTTGAATTTTTTTGTACCAACACTTATTGAATGGATATTCATGAACGACTAACGGCAAGAATATGCATTTTTATATCTGTTACCCATTACTAGCTTAAATCGCTATATCAAATTTCATATTTAGAGAAATCATCAATCTCTGAACCATTATACTCCCGATCAATTAGTGTAGGCGTTGAGACAGAAAATAACATGAATTCCTGGTTATGCTATGACTAGAGCCAAAAAGAAAAAACCGACACCCTTAGCCTCAGTAGCATGATATTAAGCTCGATCTAACGAAACCAGTCACTCAAATAACAATTTAATGAGTTCACACAATAACCTAATATCCAAAGAACAAAAATTGCCATGTCGGTGGTTACAAGCAAACCATCAAGAAATAAAAGACTGATAGAGATAAATCCTATTTGAGAGTTTTTCCCCGAAGTCCCATGTCTTGGAATTCTCCATTCTTAGATTTCTTCATATAAGCACACCCAAATTCCGAATCTTTGGGATCTTCTAGGCGACTCTCTAGTGTTGAACTATCATCTTCTTCCGTTGTTCATAGATGTTTCTGGAAGTCACAACAAACAAAACATGCCCATTTCGAAGCTTTTGAAAATGGGCGTGGTTGAGCTTCACGTGGGTTTATGGTGACCTCGACTTGAAATTCTGCACTGTCAGCTTTTTCGGGTGAAACCGCAACCTCTGTGGTAACTGTCTCTGGGCTCTGTGCTTGACGTCCATTGACAACATGAGTGCATCTATCATCTGATTCACCCGTCCAATTTTCTGATACTTCTTTGGCACTTTTGGCACTTTGATTTTGTTCAGCCTCTTTCACTTCCAACTTCTTTAAATAATTTCCACTGCTCCCAACACCTATAAAAAACCTGCAACGGGACAAAAAAATGGATACTAAATAAAGAAGGAACACTAAAATCATGACACAACGGCTTAATTAGGTCTAAACAATAAACTAACCTTAAGCCACACTTGAGCACTTCGAGTCTTGGTATCTCACTTGTATCATCTATGACAGTAAAATTTAAGGAGGCCATAGTAGGCCTACATATACTAGATTGTGTGGATTTTGTAGGATTGTAGCTGCTAAAGTGCTGGTTTTCAAGACGTTTAAAGATCTTTGAACAACTGATATACCCAATAAAGACATGCTCAGATAAAATATTCTCTACTATATTGCCCTGATTACTCCAACTTCCAACTGGGGTAGAAAATTCGATCCAAGACCCTTCTTTTACTTCTACTTTGAATGTGCATTTCACCAAAAAACTTTTGATTTGTTGTTGAGAGTCTGGAAATGAAACAACGGCACATAAAGCTAGACCAGCAAGCCTATCTTCTTGCCAATGTGGGGGCATTCTGAGCTCTAATACAGATCCAACTGCTTCATGACAGAACCAGGAAGGTAGTTCACTTCCAGGAAAGCAAGTACTGAATAACGGCTCCGAATCAGAAACCTGAAAAGATATACACAACACAAGGAAGTTAATAAAAATGTGAATGTCTTGAAATAGAGGAATATATATTGAAAGAGATCATGGAAACCACATTGCAGCAATTTAGTGCATCTGAAAGCAGCTGGCATTTCCTTTGAGCAAATGAAGATATATCTTCCTTTGCACTCCTTTCGAGTTTGTTGCAGTTCGTGAAAATGAATGTGGAATACATCTGTTGGGTTGTCGTAAGACATGCCAGTGGATTCGAGACTGTTTTAAGTAAGCAACAGCCGTGTGCATCTAAGTATTGAAGATTTGGTGGAAGCTTTGGAACAAATGTAAGACTCTTACAATACTTCAAGTCCAACCACTTTAGTTGAGAAAGCTGGCTGATGTTATCTGGAAGGGAGCTGATCTGATCATTCTTGCTTAAGCATAAATATTGTAATGAGGATATCTTCGGAATCTCTGTTATGGCTGTCGCATCCAATCGTAACATGTTTAAAACCTTGATGCTTTCGCCGTTTGCCGGAACATACTGGAGCTTTGAACAACCAGAGAGTATCAATTCTTTAAGAGCTTTCAAGTCATCGAGACAATCTGGAAACTCCTTCAGCTTCGTGCATCCTTTCATATTCAATAAGGCAAGTCTCTGGAGTATTTTGAAATTCAAAGGAAGCTCTTTTATTGAAGTGCCATCCAAGTATAGAGCTTCCAGGTTTTGTGAGATCACCCGAAATTCCTTAAGGTTTGAGCAGTTGCTGAGGATGAGAGTTTCTAGAGAGACCAAATTTATCTCCGGAAGAAAGTTGAGACTTGTGCACCCTTTCAGGTTCAGGAAAAGAAGACTTTCCATATATTGCATATCATGGGGTAAAGTTTCCATTGCTATGCAGCCTTCAAGGTTCAATCTTTGCAGATTTCGAGCCTTTGATAACCCTGACAAGACGTGCAAGTTACTTGAATGGTTGAGATTGACCCACTTTAATTTTGGTGCATCCTGAGACGACACAAGATTTAGCCACAGGTAAAAAAAAACTATCCATGCTAACTTTACTCATATAGTCAAACGATAACAGAGAGACACACCTTATCATCACTCCAGATTCGTTCAATCTTGCTGTAGGGAAGGTTCAGGTCGACAAGATTGTGAGGGCTGAAATCTGGTGGAATTTCCTTCAATGGGAACTCCAGCCAGTGGAGATATCGAACCTCTTCCAGAGGGAAGTTTAGTCCATCCGGGAGGTTTATCTTATTGTTAGGTTTACATTGCTGAGGACAATGAGAGCTATAGATCTTGAGGTATCGGAGGTTGCGCATCGGTTCGAAAGTGCAACTGTCTAAGCTCATCTCCCTCTTCATTTCGTTCATGTTTAGGAAAATCCCTCTGACTTCTGCGACTTCCTGGTAAGCAAGTCATGGTCATCAAGTCTATGATTCATGATAGAAAGCAGTCTTGAAGAAATTTATAAAAGCACGAAAGTTTCTTGTTTTTAAGAAAAGACTCACCTCTATGTTCTTTAGCACATCAGTTATGTCTTCGTGGTGCCACAACCTCTGTCGCCCCTTTTTATCTTGAGCATATGCTCTTCGGCCAAGGTCCCTGGCGAAGGTATATAGTAGATCATGCATCTCTATTCGGCCATCAGAAATATAAATCATGAATTTATTCACGAGAGCTTTTATTTCACTTGCAGCTTCAGATGAATCCAGCAAACTTGCAACATAACTCTCATCTTCCGATCTAAAACAAGCTATGTCGAGAAACATATCTTTATGCTCTTGACTCAGCTCATCATAACATACTTGCAACACATCTCGAATACTTGGGCTGGAACTTTGTGCGAGTGTAGCCAATTTTGTTTTCCAATGGTCCTCGTCTTTCCCTTTAAGATCTGTGCCCAACAACTTAAGAGCTAGTGGATGACCTCTCGCATAATGCACAAACTCTTTTGATAGCTTCGTGATAACTTCATTATTGTGTTTGTTGGAATGATGATCAAAGGCATAACGCCTAAAGTGACCTAAGCCGTCATTGTGGTTCAGTTGTGGGACCACATAAGTATAGTCAACCTCATCTTGGATCAGTGACTTGTCGCTTGTTGCAATGACAATCCTACTTCCCTTCCTAATCCAGTCGCGTGACTCGCGTCTCCCCAGAAGAACATCTATCTGTTCTTTGTCACTCACGTCGTCGAGAACAATAAAAACTTTATGTGCGCTTAGTTTGTTCTTGTAAGATTCGTACGCACATTGAGTAGATTCTTTGTCTGGATTTCTTACACCGAGTAACTCTTCCAAGAGTAATGTAGGCAAACAATCCACCCCAAGCTCCTTCGATGTTCTACGAATATCTTGGATTAACCCGTGACTTAGGAATTTGGGATGCCAAGTTTCATACAACTCCCTTGCAAGAGTGGTTTTACCAATGCCGGGCATCCCAACAACTCCCAAAATTCGAGTCTCCTGACAATCAAGATCTAATTTCTCCTCCAATTCTTCTAAGCGTTGTTTGAGTCCATAAATCTCATGTTTTTCTCTTCCTAATGACATTGAAGTGATTTTCGAAAGACTGAAAAAAGGGTTTTTGGTTTCATCGGACGGAATTTTTCTCAGCGTTTCCGTAACCTCTTCGACAATATCGTTGATGAAGTTGTTCTCGTCGCTGCAAAAATGGTGAGAAGAAAAAGCTAAAGCAAATTATTGAAGGTCAAACTCTGAATAAAATTTCAAATCCATTCCCCTCGAATAAACTAAATTAGAGGAAACTGAAAAAATGGTACCTCTTTCCCTCGAAGTAGAAGCCGATCCGGTCAGCAACAGAGCTCAAAGCTTCAGACCATTGGTTCTTCTTTTCAATATCAACATTGTGCAAATTTTTGAAAACATAACCGAACCGTCCTCTCTGATATCGAACTTCAAATGCCTTGACCTTATAGAAGATGGGAATGATGAGGAGTTTACCATTGTCCATGCATTCCTTCATCTTCACAAGCTCGTTCAAGCACCATTTTGACTCGGTGTACCGTACAGAAAAGATGGCCAAGGCAATTTTCGACTCTTCAATCCGCTCGAAGAGCACGTTTAAAGGTTGGCCTTTCTGCTCATTCGTGTCTATGAAGATGTTGACCCCATGCCTTTGCAATGCATTTCTGAGATGGCTAACGAAGTTGTTACGCAACTCCTCTCCCCGGAAGTTTACAAACACTTGATGCTGCGGCGGCAAGGGGAGTACTTTGACCTTGGAAGAGGAGGAAGAGACCTCCTCCATGGGAGCTTGTTTGGAAACAAATTGTGTTTGGGTTTTCTTTGGAGAGACAAGAGATGGTTGCAATTTGCAAACATGATAAAAAGATCCTTTTCTAAATCTTGACCAGTTCTACTCTTCTGTAGAAAAAAAAAAGAAAAGCAATTCCACAAGGACCATGATTACAACAAACCACAACTTATCTGTCATTTTCGTTTTATTTAAAGTTCAAGTTGTGGAGAAATATATTTCTAAGTTGGCTATGACTTCTTCCATTGCCCCAGGTGAAAAAGACCAATAATGAAATTATGAAGAAGGAAAGAAAACGAACCTTCCGAGAAGAACTCGGCCGGCTCCGATCGGAAAAGACTCGGTCTAGACTCTGATAGTGACGCACGTCTCTTACCAATTCACTAAATTAGACTTGATCCACTCCAAAATGAAAAAGGCCCAATCCAAATTTCGTTACCGCAAACGCTCCTGATCATGGTGGATCGAAGCGATGTTTACATCAGCTTCGACAGATGGGAGGATACGGTGCGGTACTCCTTCGTCAGCCACCTCTCCGCCGCTTTCCACCGCAGAGGAATATCCTCGTTCGTCGGCGGAGAAGACGGCTCCGATCCGGAAAGCAATGGATTCTCCAAGGTAGCGATGGAGGATTCTAGGGCTTGTGTAGTGGTTTTCTCTGAGAAATACTCGTCATCCAAGCCGTGCCTGGAGGAGCTCGTCAAGGTTTCCGAACGCCGGCGAAACGATGGTCTCGCGGTGGTTCCGGTGTTTTACACAGTCACGAAATCGTCTGTGAAGAAACAAATCTCGAAATTGGGCGATGTTAGAAGCGAATGGCGAAGCGCTCTATTGGAAACGGTAGACTTACCAGGCCACGTGTCATATGATAAGCAAAGGTATTTTCAAAATCTATTAGACCGTTGATTGTGTTTGAATTTCAATTGATTGTGTTTGGTATGCCTGGACATTGGGAAGCAAACCGAATAAACCGAACCGACCGAACCGGGTTTTTTCGGTTTCGGTTCGGTTCGGTTTTTCACCTTAGAACCGATCGGAAAAATGCAAAATTAACTTCGGTTCAATTCGGTAGAGTTTTGCCTAAACCGAACAAACCGAGAACCGAATAAACCGAACCGAACAAACCGACCCGAACCGAATGCCCATGCCTAGTGTTTGGATTCTATAACGAGTAATTGTACTATCTATCAATAGAAAACTACAAAATATAGCTATGGTTTTTTTTTTTAATTAACTGAGTAACAAAGAAAAAACTTTTTTTTTCTCTCTTCTACCCTTTCTCTCTACACTCTCTCTTCTTTCTTTCCTTATTTTCTCCGGTGGAGTTAACGTCTTCTCCTCCGATAATCCCTCCAGAGTTTTCTGCGATATATTTTTTTTGTGTGAACTTTTTCCAACATTTTTTACACTGTCTTCTCCACCTTCTCTCCGATGACATCTCACCGAAATAGTATCTCCGACAAGACATAATTTCTTTTTTTTTTTTCTAATTTCATGTCATTTATTTACTGCCATCGGCTCAACTACTATGTCAATGTTAGTATTGACTTTGATTCAGAGCTTTGCTGCCAACGTTTGAAGTTTGATTCTAACAGTGAACATGGCAAAAATGGTGGGCTCTATGGATAGAACTAAACAGATTGCACACGCTAATATAAAAGTTAATCACTAATGTGAATTATCAAATTACATAATTTATTAACATATGCGAATCTATGCATTATATAGTTCTGTAATCAGTATAACATGTTAAAAAAATATTTATTCATTATTTCATAAGTTATAACATTTCTTGTTTTGAAATAATCAATTAAAACACCATAGATATCATAAAAAGTTATACGTTAATCTAAATGTTATACGGTATATTAAGTATCTTGTCATGCTATAAGTACATCTACCATGTTATTTATTTTGTTGCCTTTTAACATTTTAAATAATTTGTTATTATGATTTTTATAGTGTTACAAGTTAAACAAAAGTTAGTCACTAACAAGTGAATTGTTTGGTTAAATAAATTATTAACGTTAATTACACATTATATAGTTTCGTATTCAAATTTTAAAACAAGTTACAATAATATTTAACTCGTTATTTAATAAGTTATTATGTTTATTAATATTTTTATCGTGTTAAACAAGTTATTAGTAGACAAATATTTTTTATTAAAATGATATAGTCATAAATAACAAAATATTGATTTACATGCTTAATTTCATATTCATGTTTTGTATGATGTAATAATTTATTTAACATGTTCAAAATTATTTTAACAAATATTGCTTAAGTTATCGATATACAATAATACATAGCTAAACAAATAATTACCGATATAAATTGCAGCTTATTCGTTGTCTTGAAACTGATGTCGGAATCCATTTCCTCTTTTCCGATATCAGAACCAGTTACCACAAAACCTGTTCAGATCAATGGCTCTCTATGTAATTAAATAAAAAGGAAAAGTTAAAAGAAGAATAAAATATTACTGTTTATAAAAAAAAAACTAATTATAAACTCTTCGCTGCTACTTACTTAATTTTTCAGTCTTCCATTGATATTGATTAAATTAACCCTTCTATAATCCACTCTTTAATTTAAAAGCACTTAAAATACACTGTATCTTAAACAAAAAGCAGTCTCAACTAGACATTTAATAAGATTTGAACCAAAAAAAAAATGGAACTGCAAAAGAGAAACGCTGTTTACTAATTGTCTACAAAAATATGCAGCGACTCCGACCTTGTAGAGAAGATTGTCGCTGATGTGCGTGAAAAGCTCAATATCACAGGAAAAATTGGAATCTACTCAAAGTTGTTTATGATAGAAAACTTGCTTTGCAAGCAACCATGGGGTGTTCGTAGCGTTGGACTTTGGGGTATGCCTGGCATTGGCAAGACAACACTTGCTAAAGCTATCTTTGACCAAATGTCTGGTGACTATGAAGCTTCTTGTTTCATCAAAGATTTTAATAAGGCGTTTCAAGACAAGGGACTTTATCGTCTGCTAAAGGAACACTTTGGGAAAATTCTTAGGGAAGAGCTTGGCATAGCCAGTTCCATTAAGAGACCGATCCTCCTTAGAAACGTTTTACGCCAGAAAAGAGTTCTTGTAATTCTTGATGATGTGCGCAAGCCTCTAGATGCAGAATCGTTTCTTGGAGGGTTTGATTGGTTTAGTCCGGGAAGCTTGATTATCATAACTTCAAGAGATAAACAAGTATTTACTCTTTGTCAGGTGGATCAAATATATGAGGTTCCGGGTTTAAATGACCAAGAGGTTATGAAGCTATTTTCGCGGTTTGCATTTGGAAAGGACAGCAAACACGAGAGTATGCAGAAACTATCAATGAATGTGATTGACTATGCAAATGGAAATCCTTTAGCTCTCAAGTTTTTTGGAAGAAAGGCAAGGAAGAATCCAAAAGAAATAGAGAACTCATTCCTCACACTCGAGCAATCTCCTCCACATGAGATTCATGATGCAGTCAAGAGCACATATGATTCCCTTGGTTCTAACGAGAAGAACATATTTCTTGATATTGCGTGTCTTTTCAACGGAGTAAATGTCGAGTGCGTGATGCATCTGCTTGAGGGGTGTGGTTTCTTTCCACGTGTTGGAATCAATGTTCTTGTTGAGAAATGTTTGGTGAGAATTTCAGAAGGCAGGGTGGTAATGCATAATCTGATCCAAGACATAGGTCGCAAAATTATCAATCGAGGAAAGAGGCGTTCCAGACTGTGGGAACCTTTGAGAATTAAGCACTTTTTAGAAGATAAACGAGTTTTGGTATGTAAAGTTCTGTTATTTTCTCACAAAACTTAATAGTTGAATGTGAGCCAACTTCTTGATATATCTATTTTCCTTGTTGTTTCAGGGCAGTGAAGATATCGAAGCCATATTTCTGGACCCATCTGTCTTAAGCTTTGATATAAACCCTATGGCATTTGAGAATATCCACAATCTTAGATATCTGAAGATTTACAGTTCCAAACTTGGAAACCATCAAGCACTACACCTTCCCAAGGGCCTCAAATCTCTACCATATGAGTTAAGGTTACTTCACTGGGATTATTTTCCATTGTTATCCTTACCAAAAGATTTTGGCACTAGGAATCTTGTTATACTCAACATGTGTTACAGTCAACTTCAGAAACTTTGGGAAGGAGCCAAGGTAAGAAAAATCCAATATGCGTTTAACATACCATTTACTATAGCGGCTCTGTTGTTTTCTTAGCAATTTGTTTTTCCAGGAACTTGATATGCTGAAAAGGGTCACGCTTTGTCATTCACAACAACTATATGATATTCAAGAACTTCAAAATGCTCGAAATATTGAGGTAATTGATCTCCAAGGCTGTACAAAATTACAAAGATTTCCATCCACAAGTCATTTACTGCATCTCCGGGTGATAAATCTATCTGGTTGCACAAAGATCAAAAGTTTCCCAGAGGTTCCACCTAATATTGAGGAGTTGTACCTCAAACAAACTGGCATAAGATCAATACCAACTGTGACCCTCTCTTCACAAGATAACTCCTTTACTTATGATCATGGAGATCACAAGTTCTTGAATCTGGAAGACCCGTCTGATTCGAAAAGTCTGTCAGTCATGGTTTATTTAAAATACCTCAAAGTTCTTGATCTGTCTCATTGCTTGGAGCTTGAGGATATTCAGGGTATCCCAAAAAACCTGAGAAAGTTATATCTTGGTGGCACCGCCATTCAAGATCTGTATTCGCTCGTGCATCTCTCTGAACTTGTTGTATTAGACTTGGAGAACTGCGAACAGCTTCAAAAGCTACCTATGGGAATGCGTAGCTTGACTTCTCTTGCG
The DNA here is from genome assembly GCA_900406395.1 of Kernera saxatilis. Taxonomy (NCBI): domain Eukaryota; kingdom Viridiplantae; phylum Streptophyta; class Magnoliopsida; order Brassicales; family Brassicaceae; genus Kernera; species Kernera saxatilis. The sequence goes on from OVAY01000168.1 coordinate 51,837, forward strand.
GTGCTTAATCTCTCTGGATGCTCAGAGCTTGAGGATATTCAGGATATACCAAGAAATCTGAAAGAGTTATATCTTGCAGGCACCGCCATACGAGAAGTGCCATCGTCAATCAAGCATCTCTCAAAACTTGTAATGTTAGATTTGCAGAATTGCAAAAGGGTTCGACATCTTCCAATGGAGATTAGTAACTTAAGATCTCTTGTCACACTTAAGTTATCGGATTCATCTGGGAAGATGTCCACATCAGAAATTGACATGAGTAATTTATATCAACTTCTCTTGACTTTTAATGAGAATGCAGATCAACATCGATATCATTTTCCTCGACCAATGCTGCCATCTTGGAGTTTGCAAGGCTTGATCCCAAGATTTTATGCCCTAGTGTCTTTGTCCCTCTGCAATGCATCCTTGATGCATATCCCTGAAGAGATTTGTTCCTTGGCTTCAGTAACGGTGTTGGATCTTAGTAGGAATGGTTTCAGCAAAATCCCTGAAAGCATAAAGCAGTTATCGAAACTACATAGCCTTAGATTACGGCATTGTAGAAACCTCATATCGCTTCCAGAGCTTCCCCAAAGCCTGAAACTCTTGAACTTGCATGGTTGTGTGTCTCTAAAGTCAGTTTCGTGGGGATTGGAGCAGTTTCCTAGTCACTACACTTTCAGCAATTGCTTCAATAAGTCTCCAAAAGTGTCTAGAAAACGAGTAGTTAAAGGCCTGGAAAAAGTAGCAAGCATTGGCAAAGAACATGAGCAGGTATCTCTCTCGTTCTCGTTTCCTCTTTCTCGCTCATTCATACTTTGGCATATATCTGACTTTGGTTTTGCCTTGTTGGAACCAGGAACTCATCAAAGCACTTGCATTCAGCATTTGTGATTCAGCCCCTACGGGAGGAGATCAGACCTCCTCTTTTAATTTGCGGACAGGTTCATCTGCAACGATAGAGCTAACTTCTTCCCTAAGAAAGACAATCTTGGGCTTTGCTATCTTCGTTGTAGTTACATTTTCAGATGATAGTCACAACAACGCTGGTCTTGGCGTTAGGTGCATAAGCACATGGAAGACTAAAAACGAGGCCCCTCGTAAAGTAGAGAAAGTTTTCAGGTGTTGGGCACCGAAAGAAGCTCCTGAGGTACAAAGAGATCACATGTTTGTGTTTTACGAGGATGCCAAAATACATCGAAGTGGTGGCGAAGGAACCGAGTTTAATATATTGGCTGATCACGTGGAGTTTGAATTCCAAGCAGTAAATGGGAGAAACAAGGTTTTAGGCGGTAAATGCATGGTGACAGAATGTGATGTGTGTGTTATAACAGCTGCAACTGGTGCGGCGAGTATGAGTGTTATAAGTGCAAGCAAGGATATGAGTACAAGTAAGAAGCATTCTCCGAAGCTCTCAACTGTGCTCAGTAAGCTTCGATTTAGGCGCACTGGGAGGTTTGTTGGTTGTGTTTGCCTAAAGTAAGGAAAAGTAAGAAAGACAAGAGAGTAATGTGAAAATTTAAGAATTTACTAAATGTAATTTGTATATTAATGTGAAAGATAATTACTGATATTTTAAAATGTACTATCTGTAGTGCTTGTTGTTGAATGAGAAAAGTAGCCCTTTGGAGTCTACTCATACCGCTTTCCCGCCAAAACATAATAGCCGATTTACGAAAGTTAATACATTGATTCGATGCATCACCATAATGACTTGTATATCTAAACTCGCCGTGCACTCTATTTCTAAAATCTGCCGTACGTACGATAATAAGATCATCTTAATGCTTTCCGAGTCGGTTTTTGTATTCATGGTTGGCTTTTCTCACGTAAACTGAACATATGGAATATGTTGTACATTCGATAAGGCCCACTTCTAACTGGGCCATGTGAGGTCAACTAAAAAGCCCATGATTACGTAAACTAACAAATTTAGTGAGTATCTATCAGAATGGGCCCCACTCTGTCGCTTTATATAATTGGAGGGCCAGCTCAGCCACGAGCGGTCGTCACCGCTCAGAGAAGAAATACGCGTTTCAAATTCTTCTTTTAATTACTGTCTCGCATATGATCTGTCATCCAATCCACATATACCAATCAACATTATCCCCTTCGACTTCGATGGTCGGGCATGGCATGTAATTACAGCTGTTATTCTAAGGGCATTATCGTCACTTCAATCACCATCAAGCCGGCTCAATTCGCCTCTAATTTAAATAAAAAAGGTGATATTTAAATCAAAACTAACGTTTACGCGTAGAGGGAGGCAACAATGCCGTCCGTTTTGTCGTCTTAACTAGACTTACCTCCACTATCTCTCCTCTTTAATTAATTCTCTGTTGCTTTCATTTATTTGTTTTTCAACTGCTCTCTCTCTCTCCTCCCTCCAAATATCTCCAAATCTCTGTCTTCTTCTCCAAAACTCCTCCGGTTTCATCGGCTAGGGTTCTTCCCCGATTCTTAAGGTATGTTCTTCTCTGCTTCAGTCGCCCACTACTGAGATCAACTTCAGTTACAGCTGTTGTATCATTTCTTAAGCTTTTTTCCGCGTTGTCAAATGAACATGTACCTCTGGGAAAAACTCTAGCTCTTCCATTTTTAGATCTGTGAAGTTCTTTTTTTTTTTTTTTTTTTGGTAGATCGAGAAGAAGATCTTCCTCCGGGGCTGCTCTGATCTATGGGGATCACGGAGGGACGATTCCGTGTCTCCCTTCTGTCTCTTCTCCTTCTTCTCTTAGCTGCATCTCCTTTAATCTCAGCTGCTGATTACTCTCCGACCGATAAAATCCTCTTGAATTGTGGTGCTTCTTCTGATTCCGTTGACACAGATAACCGGACATGGATTCCCGATGTCAAATCCAAGTTCTTGTCTTCATCCGGAGACTCCAAGACATCGCCTGCTGCGACGCAAGATCCTTCTGTTCCCGAAGTCCCTTTCATGACGGCTCGGATTTTCCGATCTGCCTTCACATACACTTTCCCTGTCGCTGCAGGTCGTAAGTTTGTGCGTCTCTACTTCTACCCCAACTCATACGATGGTCTCAATGCCACGAACTCCCTCTTCTCTGTCTCCTCCGGCTCTTACACTCTCCTCAAGAACTTTAGTGTTGCTCAGACGGCAGAGGCGTTGACATACGCTTTCATCGTCAAGGAGTTCATTGTGAATGTGGACGGTGGAACATTGAACATGACCTTCACACCAGAATCAACTCCTTCTAATGCGTATGCGTTTGTGAACGGGATTGAGGTGACCTCAATGCCTGATCTTTATAGCAGCACAGATGGGAGTTTGATTGTGGTGGGCTCCTCTACTTCCGTCAACATCGATAACAGTACCGCTCTTGAGAACGTTTATAGGCTCAATGTGGGAGGGAATGACATCTCGCCTTCTGCTGATACGGGTCTATACAGATCGTGGTATGACGATCAGCCTTATATTTTTGGTGCAGGCCTCGGAATCCCGGAGACTGCTGATCCTAACATGACCATTAAGTATCCTACTGGCACACCGACATATGTTGCTCCTGTGGATGTTTATTCAACCGCTAGGTCCATGGGTCCAACAGCTCAAATCAATCTCAACTACAATCTGACTTGGGTTTTCAGCATTGACACCGGGTTTGCTTACCTCGTCAGGCTTCATTTCTGTGAGGTTGCTCCGAATATCACCAAGATCAACCAACGGGTGTTTACAATCTTCCTCAACAATCTAACAGCTGAGCCCGAAGCTGATGTGGCTGGCTGGATGAGTGGAAACGGGATTCCAATGCACAAGGATTACGTGGTGAATCTTCCACAAGGGAAGGGACAACAAGATCTGTGGCTTGCTCTTCATCCAAACCCAATTAACAAGCCGGAATATTATGATGCTATTCTTAATGGAGTAGAAATATTCAAGATGAATACTTCGGATGGTAATCTGGCAGGTCCCAATCCTATACCTGGTCCTAAGGTGACTGCAGATCCTTCCAAAGTTCTACGCCCGCCTACTGGTCATTCACGGAACAATAAGGCTATTGTTGCAGGTGCAGCCAGTGGTGCGGTAGTTCTGGCCCTTCTCATCGGTTTCTGTGTAATGGCTGCTTATCGCAGACGTAAGCGTGGTGATTACCAGCCTGCAAGTGATGCAACATCAGGGTGGCTTCCACTGTCTCTGTATGGAAACTCACATTCTGCTGGCTCGGCGAAGACAAACACAACAGGAAGCTATGCCTCTTCTCTTCCGTCAAATCTATGCCGTCACTTCTCATTTGCTGAGATCAAAGCTGCCACTAAAAACTTTGATGAGTCTCGGGTGCTCGGTGTTGGAGGTTTCGGCAAGGTTTACAGAGGAGAAATTGATGGCGGAACAACAAAGGTAGCCATCAAGCGAGGCAACCCAATGTCTGAGCAAGGTGTTCACGAGTTCCAGACTGAGATTGAAATGCTTTCAAAGCTTAGACACCGTCACCTTGTGTCGTTGATTGGATACTGTGAAGAGAACTGCGAAATGATCCTAGTGTATGATTACATGGCTCATGGGACAATGCGAGAGCATCTCTACAAAACCCAGAATTCTCCTCTTCCCTGGAAGCAACGTCTTGAGATATGCATCGGGGCAGCCCGAGGGTTGCACTATCTACACACGGGTGCAAAACACACGATCATCCACAGAGATGTGAAGACAACAAACATTCTATTGGATGAGAAATGGGTGGCCAAGGTGTCTGACTTCGGGCTGTCAAAAACTGGTCCTACACTAGACCACACACACGTAAGCACGGTCGTGAAAGGAAGTTTCGGTTATCTTGACCCAGAGTACTTCAGACGGCAACAACTGACTGAGAAATCTGATGTCTACTCCTTCGGTGTCGTTCTCTTTGAAGCTTTATGCGCACGGCCAGCCTTGAACCCGACACTGGCAAAGGAACAAGTGAGCTTAGCTGAGTGGGCACCATACTGCTACAAGAAAGGCATGCTTGATCAGATCGTTGATCCGTATCTCAAGGGAAAGATCACGCCTGAATGCTTCAAAAAGTTTGCTGAAACCGCAATGAAGTGTGTACTAGACCAGGGCATTGAGAGACCGTCGATGGGAGATGTTCTGTGGAACTTAGAATTCGCGTTGCAGCTTCAGGAAAGCGCAGAGGAGAGCGGGAAAGGAATATGCAGTGACATGGACATGGATGAGATTAAGTACGATGATGACAACTGTAAAGGGAAGAACAGCGACAAGAGTTCTGATGTGTATGAAGGGAACGTGACTGACTCGAGGAGCAGTGGAATAGACATGAGCATCGGTGGTCGGAGTTTGGCCAGCGAAGATTCAGATGGACTCACTCCAAGTGCTGTGTTTTCTCAGATCATGAATCCTAAGGGACGTTAGAGAGTCTTAAAACCCGGTACACTACTACCTTTCTAAACCGGCTCCAGCCAAAAGGAGACGGGTTCGTCTCTCTCTCTTTTTTTTTTTTCCCCTTTCTCTTCTTAATTATTTATTATAATTCACTTTGCTGTTATTTATTTAGAATTTTGGATTTGTGTATTTGATAATACCACGATGGAGAGTGTAAAAAATAATGTATTTTTTTTTCTTCTACAAAACATTAAAAACATGAATGGCGTCAATGTACTATTTGGTTTGTTATCTATAACGCTTTTGTAGTGGATGCATCATTACGAATCTAAATAAACCGGACCCACTTGTGACTTATGAGAGACGGAAACCGCATGAAACTTTTGTAAATGCCGAATTGGAGATAGGTTTGTTATAGCGATGAGAAACATAACAAACAAGTGTGAAAAGTAATTGTGACACAAATTGGTTAATGAAACTTGAGTTTTTTTTCTTCTAACCGGAATTACGTTTAGAAACGAATAATATAGAATACGCCTAAACCAAACATAACTGCTCCGTAGACATTTCAGAGTCAAATTAATCATGAGCTAAACTGCAACCGAGCTTACACTTCAATCCTATGGAATTTCGCAGTACCGGTACCTACTGGTCTTGCAACTATTTTGGGCCAAGCAAGAAAATGCTCAAAGCTGTTATATTTCTGTCAATCAAATACAACAAACACTACAATAAACAAATTTCTTCAAAGAGTAATAATCCTTTTTTTTTTGGTTTTGTTAACAAGCATTCATTAATTGTTACTCTCTTTCATTGCATAAAAGGAAAAAGAGTGAATAAGGATTATTTTTCCAAGCAACTCTTGTTTTAACGTATAAACTAAACAAATAGGAAAAAGAGAAAAGAGTCAAAGAGGAGAGAATGGTTCAGGAGGAGAGTCGAAAGCATTGTCGAAGATGAGAGATTGATTAGATTCATCATCAAGGTTAAGTAGCCAGTTAGTATCCTTGACATCTTTAACATCCAAGAGTGCCTCGTATCGAGCACTATCCTTCTTCTCTGTGTTTCCCTCTTTCGTTAAGCTTTTTCCTTCTTCCTCTTCCTGGTTGCTGCTGCTGCTGCCTTCACTACCACACCGCTTTCTCAAAGAAGAAGACCTGATGCTGTGTGGGTACAACATTGTGCTCGAAAACGGATTTGTCCCCGCTTTCCCATTTCGTGCCTCCTGCAAAAGAACATACTTTGTTGGTCACTTTGGACGTTTTAAATGACAAAAATATCACACTTGTCCAAGATATCATATTGTGACAAGAGAATGTTACCAAGTGGTTATTAGCAATTTGAACCGAAGCTTTTGACAATTTTCTTCCAGATCTTGTTGAATCCACAATAGTTGCAGATGGCTTTACAGATTTTGGATTTGCTGATGTATGTGAGACACCTGAAAAAGTAGGAATCAGAGAAGAAGAAGCAGAATGCCCTTTAGGCCTTGTTCTTGTAACATCCGGCGAGGCGTTCCTTTTTGGCGAGTTTACATTCCCAGTGGTTCCCACTGGTCTACCAAACGCTAGAGTGACTGTTTCTTTTAGTCTTGGTGGTGTCCGAGGTGTTGATGAAACTGATGGACGTGATGACACAGACGCAGAACGCACATTGGTCCTACTCGAAGATGTAGCTGAATTTGATGCAATCTGAGGCTTTGACCTTGGAGTCAGCGATCTTGATCTTTGAGCGTCTCCAGCTTTTCTAAAGGAAGGAGTGGTTGAAGTAGTTGTACTGATTCTTGAAGGAGTTGAAGAACGTGATGGTGTTTTGCGTGATACAGGAGTTAAAGATCTAGAGACAGTTCTCTTTGGAGATGAAACCGAAGCTGAAGCTGTTGTTGTCTTCTTGGGGGCTGAAGAGGATCTGACAGTGGGAAATGTGGCGCCAATATTGGAGGGACGAAGTGTGGGAATGTTAGAGGGACGTATTGTTGAATTGCTTCGTGTTGGTTTAGAAGATGGATCGCTCTCGCTCTGCGAAAAAAAAAGATTAAAAATCATATACAAACCTCTAGAGTTATATGGTAAACATGTAATTATGGCCAATTTGTTGCATCATACCTTTGAACCAGCCCTTGTAATAGAAATGGTCTGAAGCTTGGAAGTTACGTTTCTAGCTTCTAGAACCAATCTAGAAAGAGTTCCTAATGGAACTTCAGGAACGGTATAAAGCCTAAAGAAACAAAGATTATAACTTTTTTTACATTGTCTATTTCAGAATTATTGTGTATAAATGAGGGATTTAATCAAATAACTTACGAGGCATTTTCATGTTTCTTCTCATGATCGTGGGGTTCAGGCTTAGCAATTTTAGCTTGTTCGAAAGAACGTCTTCCTGGTTTAACTAAAACTGCTGACCAAATAATAGAAAATGCTACATCACATTAATATGGAAACAACACCATTTGATTGAGTACAAAGAAATGCCCCAAGTTTTTATTTATTTTTTTGAATTTGGTGCATCATCATCAATAAAAAAAAAATCATAAGGGAAGAGCAAATTCAATGTATTGTTGTAGAAAAGCAAAAGAAACACAAGTCAATGGAGGGATGATAGAATGATACCATCTAAAGAAGTGAGGCCACCACGGTTGACTGAGAAGAGATCCAGATTCTCGTCGGCATCTCCAACGACGAAATCCGTGGGGCGGTTGCTTTTTCCGGAAAGAGACTTTTTCAGACTCCGATCGCTCATCGACAGTTTAAAACAGGACAGAGAACAGAGGAAACAGAATTCAGATAGAGACAAAACACACAGAGAAAGAGAATGTTTTTTTTATTTATTAAAATTAAAACAAAAAGAGTTGACAAAAAAAGAGAGTGAAAGAGATGTCCTATAAGAAGGTGGTGTGGGTGGGGTAGTTAAGTTTTAAAGAGAGTCAGCTTCAAGAATCAAAAGGCATTTTCCATTCCGTGTTGTTTTAGTTTTTGTGTCGTTTTCTTCCAATTTTAATACTTTTTTGAGTATTTTTATTTAACTAATTTGAAAGCTGCTTAGAACACGAGATAAACTAAAACAATATGATGTGTATACAGACGTGCCACAATATGATGCACACAAGATATTAGTTATCTAACTTTTGTTTTGGTCAACAGTTATCTAACAGTTAGATTTATATTGATTTTTTGTTTTTAAACAAAAAAGATTTATATTGATACAAGTTTAAATACAAAAAGATTAATATTGATAAAAGATTAAATAATCTAAAAGTGATACAAATTTGATGAAATAAAGTTTTGATTCAAAAAATTGGGTCAATGACATAAGCTGGTGTTTAGCGTCTGAGTTCTGAATATACCTCTATAACATGTTATTTGTGATTGTACAAAATTATTTCTCTTTACTTTCTCGTGACAGATCTTTTATTTCTTTTCTTCTTGATAATTGTTTAAATAATTTATGTATGAATTTGCTTAGTCTATTAGTAAATTTAAAATGATATGACATGTTATTCATTCGACAAATTTAAACGGGTTGAATAAGTCCAAATCTATTAATTTTGTGTATGAATTTGCAAAACTCACTAGTTCGGGTATGTATTGTAGTAACAGTCTAAATTGGTCGCTTCTGTGTATGTGGTGGTCGATAATTAGTGTGACGTGTATCAGTAAGCCCAAATAACAAGGCCCAAAAAAAGCTAGTCCCTTCTTTGTTTTTGACTTTATCCATTCTTTTCATTCACCAAAATTCTTTAAGCCTAAACCACTCACTCTTAGATGATGACACTCTTCTACAGAATAAAAATGTAATTCGCAGGCTATCATAGACGTAACGTATTCCATTACTACAACGGTCGATGTTAAAAGACATACACAGGTAAATCCAAAGGCAGCTCCAAGGTAACAAATGATTAAGGATAATACATAAACAATAACTTCCATTGGACAACTTTATTCAAAGAATGTTCAACTGAAGATCAGCATAGCCTGCTCCGGCCTTGTGTCTCTCAAACAGATCCTTAAGCGCTTCCACAAACTGGCAATGTACCTTTGCAATCTGAGATGCACAAAAACACACCAGAAGCTGATGAATGCTGAACTTTTAAGAAGCATTCTACACAGTAACGTCTAGTAGCAGAATCGCAATTCCAGACTCCATTCCACGAAGAAGCTACAAAACAATAAACAAGAAGACGACTAACCTCTTCATCAGTTGGCTGCAGAGTTTTTGTAACTTCTATTGGTTTACCAACCACCACGTGCATAGGGTGTCGATATGGTACGGGGGAACTACATAAAGAAATGGGAATAGTTTACTTCTTTTCAAGATTTTATAGGCAAAATGTAACCCAACGTAGTATACAGAGACATACGCTTACCCAAATACTCCCCAGAAGCAGATTGGAGTAAACCTGATCGCTCTCGATAATTTAAGGTAGAGGTTCCAATCCGGCTTCCACCATTTGTACACATGTGACTGCGGAAGAAACAAAGGCATGAATCAATAAAGCTGTAAAAGAAGAAAAGCTACAATATCTGAATCATGCATCTGACCAACTAAACTAAGTTTGAGGGTTTCAATTACGTGAAGACAACTACATTCTACATGGAGCATAACACTTTTGTGAGTAACTCTTTTTCCCTTACCTGACCAAAGCAGAAAACTGGAACCAGAGGTGCCCCTTGTTCCATGGCTATGCGCACAAATCCTCTTCTCGATGAAAGGAAGATGTTCTGCAATGTGAGAAACAGTTAAAACACAGAAATAAGATAGCTATATCTCAAGTATTCCAAACTCATAACTTTCTCAGTAATCCAAATCCCTCAGAACAATATGATTGCATCAAAGCACAAGTGAATGCTAGTAAGTGTAGCTAGAATAAAGTGACCTCGACATCGTGTTGCATGTGGAATGTCTCCTGCACACCACCAGGTACGAGTATACAACTATACCCAGAATTCAAAAGGGAAGAGAAGTTCTTCCTAGAAGCAGGGGCGAGCCCTAACCATGTCCATATGTGCCTTAGAAACGGTGTGTAGAAAACCTAACATCAATTTTTAGCAAAACAATGAGTTTTGAGGGCAAGGTTGAGCATACACACAAAGGGATTAACTATTGAGCAGAGCAGGAACTCACAGCAGTGCTTGCAAGAACTTTGATGTTAGGAAGAGGCATAAATCCTGTGAGATCAGCAAGTGCAACAGCTCCAATCGGCCACACCGAATGTGGTTCATAACCAAAAACTGTAATTGCAGATTAAAAAGTCAACGGTAGCACAAACCCATCTTAAAAGCTTGAAGCTTTGGAGTAAGAAGGAGATTGTGACAGACCATAGGCGCGATTAGGCTGAAAAGCTTCGTAATCCTCGACATGAAGAGTAACGGGGAAATAACTACACGCGTGCTTACATATATACCTGGTAGAACCAAAAAAAGATGAATTCGAGAACAGAAACGATTGTAGATGGAAGCAGATAAAGGAAGAGAGAAGAAGGTACCTAGCGAGCATACGACCGTATTTGCTACGATCGTCGATTGGGATGAAGATAAACAGAGAAAGCAGACCCAAGACCCTGAAAACAGAGGATTTCAAAGAGTTTAGTTTGGGACCTGTAAAAGCAAAGAGAAAGACAGAGGTAGAGAGTGAGTGAGAGAGAGAGAGAGAGGGTATATACAGGAGAGATAGAGAAGGGGGAAGGAAAATGAGGGAAAAGAGAACAAGAGCGATGTTCAAGTGAATGGCGCCAAGCCAGATGGCTATGGCGGTCACGGAGTGGAACAAGTTTGTGGAGGAATGTTGCTCAGCTCCGAATTCTCTGAATCCGCCCATATCGCCAGCTCCGGCAGATTCTTTGGTTTGTCCGCTTCACAGACCAACGACGACGGTAAATCGTAGATTCTCCTAGAGAGATCTATCTGTATCTCTTCCTCTCTCTCTCTTGGGAGAGCCCAAACAACAATCTTTAAAAAACCCATCTTTAAAGAGCCCACAAAAGAATCATTTTCATTAGAACCGTTATAATTGGTGTTTGACTGTTTTCAAAGTTGAAGGCTTTGTTAAATCTCACAAAGTACATCATATTTATTTTGGGCCATCTCTTCTTGCAAGTTCATTTGTAATCGTGGTTCACACATTTCAATTTTCATAATGTCGAGCCATTTGAGTTAATATGCTCTAACCACTTTTACATAACAATTGATGTCTTCCAAAGGGATCTCACTCCTGCTTCCTCTCTTTGCTAAATTGAGCACAGAGCTTGACTTATATTCAACTGGAACATCACATTCTCATACAACCAATTAAACACATGATTTTGCACGCGAACATTTCCGGAAGGCCTTTGCTCAAGCATAGTAAGACTATCTGCAATTGACTCTCATTGCTCTACTTTTCAAAGACCAAGGGTATTATGATTCCAATCTCCTACCAACAATCAAAGCAAGCAATGTCTTTCCGCAATAAGTTGGACCTGTTCTCTGTATAGCAATTCATTGACAAATGGTGAGATTACCATCAGCTCAAGACATTCAAGCGCCGGATGATCGGTGATGGCATATCAAACTCTTTGATTGCTTGTTGATCCATATCTTTTAGAGGGATGCGTAAAGAGAGGATGAAACTCGCCTCATGTGGTCCAAAGTCCAAACCAAGATGCATCCATTTATGCGGGAATGTTGAGATGAGCATTAAATTGCAGGCAGCTTCGAATACTAGTTCACTCGTTTAGCTGCTGCTGCAGCAGCATTTACTCCATGGAACATGCCATTGTTATAATTACAAAAAAATCTAGCGGGTAATATATAGTGAACTGTGAACAGAAGCAAGCTCCTTTTAACAATGCAGAATTATATTCAAAGTATGTGGAGGACAACAATCACTGTAAAAGTTGCAAAAAGCACCAGGAGTTTTAGCGATATCCATCTCTTTTATCTTGTTCCGCAGCTTCCTTGTTAGCAGCTTCAACGGATTTGAACCATAGGAATACCTGCAGACAAAACCCACTCTTTCAGCTAATGAAACAACACAAGGATCAAATGGGAAAAAAAAGAAAAGAGAAATAGAGAGAAGGAACTCACAGAAGTGGGGATTCCAGTAAAAGCAAAGAATCCAAGCACAGGAGTATAAAAGATACTGTCGGAGTCCAAGACCCCGAAAACTGGATTCTTGCTCGAGTACTCAAAAACAGAACCAATCTACAGTGACCAAAAGATGCAAAAACATAAGATCTTTGACATGAATCGGTAATACAAAAAAGAAAAAGAGAGGGAGAGGAAGCATACAGCAGCAATGGCAGTAATCGCTGAGGCTAGCAGATAAACATAGAAGGGTATCTCAAAGCCCTCCTGAGACGTAGAAGAGCGACCTTCGTCTCTAGCCCAAGGAGGTGGCTCATCCGAGTCAGGATTGGCCCAAGACGGTTGACTTTCTTTAGATTTTCTGGATCCTTCCGTCGCAGCCGTCACCACCAATCTCCTCACTGTACAACGTTCGTAGTAGTGACCCACTAGGTTCCTCTTCACGGCCAGAGAATGGCCTGGAAATGGTGGTTTGGTGGGTGAACGGTTGCAACACTCATCACCATGGCTCAGACAAAAAGTGGTCGGAAGGGACGCTAGAGACGCGGCCATTTACGCTTAAGAAGAAGATGAAAAGCACTCGACTTTGGTCTAAAACAGAATCTCAAGCGGTGAAACGATTTTCAGCCACACATTGCAGTTCTTAAAAATCTATTATTTTATCTATATCTAGCATCCTGATGTGGATGAAGGACACGTGTTACCCCAAAATCTATTAGACAACAGTTTGTTTAGATTAACTTGAAAAGACGCAAGAAGTGAGATTCACAAAACAGCTCGTAACCAGAAACAATTGTACTATTTAAGGCGGCTTGTACATATGAACCGGCCAGACAAATGCTAGGCTAGAAATCAAGGATCAACTAAACCTTCCATTACGACGAGTTTGTCCAAGAGCTCAAGTTTCTCATCTTCAAGTGCTTTAACCTCATCCTCGGCTTCCTTTAATTCTCTCTCCAATGCGAAGCTGTCTTCCTCTAGCAGCAAATACTTGCGCCTCAGTGCTCTGTACTCGTTTCCGGAAGATGAATCTGAATTAGACATCTCAGGTTGATGAGAAACTGCATAAACCTGGTCTGATTTGCTCCTCGTCGAAGCCTTCTTCCCAATTCGTGGTGGTAATTGGGTCAAGGGTTGTTTTAGATTAGGAATCTTCTTTCTCTTTGCTTCAGAAAACGGTGGAATCCTCGAATTTTGCATCTCTAACAAGATCAAAAATACGAAATCTTGAGGTTTTCCATACAAGATTAAAAGCCAAAAAAAAATCCCAAAACCATAGGCTAATTTCAACGATGTCGATCAAAGACAACACATCTCCATCGAAAAGCAGATGATATATCATAAATCGAGATCTCACCGTAGATTCATGGAGTAGGATTTACCTGCTATCGACTTCTAGGGTTTCACACGACGTAAAAGTAGGAAGCTTCTCGGAAGAGAGAATTGGGGAAGCAGATTATGAAGTTGCGGGAAGACGATTGAGTCGGTTTGGTGTTTTACGATTTTATCTAGAACCGTCATCGACTTAAATTCCCGTTAAAACCAGTGTCCAACCGGATTGAACCACATGGACCGGTTTAACATCCGGTCCGATTTTAAAAACAATGACAATCCTCGTCACATGCAATGAGTCCTCAAAAGGTTAAGAAGCGTTTAAATGGGCCCTCCGGCCCATTGTTTACCGCGTAGAGGTTTTCGAACTATAGCTCACGTGCTTTGAGGACCAGGTGCTCTGTGGTGGACTAATGCAGGAGACGAAACTGTAATTAGCAATTAGTTTGTTAATTGACTGTTAGGCGGGGTAAGGCCTGGTACAAGTATAAAACCAAGAGCGTTGTAACGTTGTAATTTTTTCGACTCTTAGTGAAATTTTGCAAGGTCCTTCTTAACGAAACGTAGCTTACTACTTTGGTGGGTGAACTCGTATATTCGCAAGAGTTCCTTTTTTTTTTTACGATTGATCAACACGAAGTACTTATCAAAGCGTTGTGCAATCACAACATAATGAGAAAACATATATATTTTGAAAATTATCGGAGTTTGTAACTTAATAGTTTGTATTTTCCAAATCCAATAATATGCCTATGTGATTTGTAAACGATAATAATGATTAAAAAAAGTGTGAAATTCGATTGGAAATAAATCATATCAATACTTTTTTTTTATTATCAAATAGTAACTTTACTTTAAGATACAAATAGTATACACCACTAGAGTCTAGAAAATCTTTGCAGTTTTGTAGCTAGATGGAATCACAGCATAAATAGATATATCTACTACGTTGTTAATGGGTCGTAATGAGACATGCATATCTATATTTAGAAAACAATTGTGGAGATATAGGGTTTGGAAGAGTGGGACCTTTTCATAAAAGTTGTGAGATGACACTTAATATTTGGGAAATTACAAAAAATATAAAGTGTAGTCATTTTCGCGCACAGAAGAAGCGATCAAAGGAGAGATCGCTGAGAGTTTGTTGTCATCTTCCCCTTTTATTTCTCCTCCTCTTGACCAAACTAACTTTCTCTCTATCTCTCTCTTACCGTTATTACCACGTCTCAAATGCTGCATGTTTTTGATTAATCACTTTAATACTTGTTTTTTCTATTTGTAAGGAAACCAAACACAAATCATCTTTAACAACTGTAATTAACCATCAGATTAACAACTTCTGTTTTTTTTCCGTTCTCTGTTTTTCTCAGTTTGTGAAAGAAATGGTGTTAGGACATTAAACTATTATGTTCTGATAGAAGAAACATGTGATGTTCTGTAAACTGGATTATTGATCGTGGGAAGAAAAAATATGAGGAGCGTAGTGCTTGTTGCTTTGGCCGCTGCAATAGGGAATATGTTGCAGGGCTGGGATAATGCCACCATTGCAGGTGTGTCTCTTTCTTCTCTGTTTTTTTTTTCTTCTTCTTTGTATTGAAGTATATGAAAGCAATGATTGATGATGATTCTATATTGGTGGCAGGAGCTGTAATTTACATAAAGAAAGAATTTCATTTGGAGAAAGAACCAAAGATAGAAGGGCTGATTGTAGCAATGTCTCTCATCGGAGCCACTTTGATCACAACTTTCTCTGGTCCTGTCTCTGACAGAGTAGGAAGGCGTTCGATGCTTGTACTCTCCTCTCTTCTCTATTTTCTTAGTAGCCTCGTCATGTTTTGGTCTCCCAATGTCTACGTCCTCCTTTTCGCAAGGCTGCTTGATGGGTTTGGAATCGGTCTCGCTGTCACTCTCGTCCCGATCTACATCTCTGAGACCGCACCTTCTGAAATCAGAGGATTACTCAACACCTTCCCTCAGTTCTGTGGATCCGGTGGGATGTTTCTATCGTATTGTCTTGTGTTTGGGATGTCGCTTCAAGAAGCGCCGAGCTGGAGGCTCATGCTTGGAGTTTTGTCAATCCCTTCCATTCTCTACTTTGCACTTGCAGCTTTCTTCTTGCCTGAATCTCCAAGGTGGCTTGTCAGCAAAGGCCGGATGGATGAAGCTAAGCAGGTTCTGCAGAGACTCCGTGGCAGAGAAGATGTTTCAGGTTTGTCTTTGATGAACACTAAAACCTCTAGATTGTCGACTTTGAACTTAGACTAACTCGGGGTGTGATCTAGGCGAGCTTGCTCTACTGGTTGAAGGGCTTGGGGTGGGAAAAGACACGTCAATAGAAGAATATGTGATTGGACCAGACAACGAGGAAAGCGAGGGCGGAAATGAACTGCCAAGGAAAGATCAGATAAAACTATACGGTCCAGAGGATGGACAGTCATGGATGGCTAAGCCAGTGAAAGGACAGAGTTCTCTGGCATTGGCATCCCGACAAGGAAGCATGTTGCCGCGTGGTGCATCCCTCGTCGACCCAGTCGTCACTCTCTTTGGTAGCATTCATGAGAAACTTCCTTCTGAGAACATGAACGCATCATCACGCAGCATGATCTTCCCCAATATGGGAAGTATATTGGGACTGATGGGAAGGCAGGAATCTCAGTGGGATCCAGAGAGGAACAATGAAGACAGCTCTGACCAAGATGAAAACTTGAACAGTCCTCTGCTTTCTCCGCAGACCACTGAGCCGGATGAATGCCACCAGCGGACCGTTGGGACCATGCACAGGCGACATAGCAGCCTGTTTATGGCAAACGTGGGTGAGACAGCGACAGCTACAAGCATAGGCGGTGGATGGCAGTTGGCGTGGAAGTATAACGACAAGGTTGGTGCAGATGGTAAGAGGGTCAATGGAGGATTGCAGAGAATGTATATTCACGAGGAGACCGCCAACAACAACAATGTCAACAACGTTGGTTTCTCGCGACGTGGATCGCTTCTCTCCTTCCACACTGAAGTTGATGCTCCTGATCAGGAGAATGGATACATTCAGGCTGCTGCACTTGTGAGCCAAGCTTCGATGATTCCTGGAGTAAAAGGCGAGACTGCAATGTTTCCACAGGAGGTTAAGGCTGGTCCTGGCTGGAGGGAGCTGAAGGAACCAGGTGTGAAGAGAGCGTTGATAGTTGGAGTTGGGCTTCAGATACTGCAACAGGTAATGGTTTTTTATTTTTTTTTGTCTCTAAAAAGTAAAAACTCATAACAAGTAAAGGAGAGGAAGCATGTTTGCAGTTTGCAGGAATAAATGGAGTGATGTATTATACACCTCAAATATTGGAAGAAACAGGTGTATCGAGTCTTTTGACAAACCTTGGAATAGGTGCAGAGTCTGCATCGCTCCTCATAAGCGCCTTAACCACACTCTTGATGCTTCCCTGCATTCTTATTTCCATGAGGTTGATGGATGTGTCTGGGAGAAGGCGAGTTCTCACTGCTTTTGCTTTTTTTATTAGCTGAATGGTAATAATGTGAAAAATGTAACAGTACCAAAGCGTTATTGCAGGTCTCTGATGCTTTCTACAATCCCCATTCTAATACTGTCGCTGATAACACTGGTGATAGGGAGCTTGGTGAAGCTTGGAGGCACAGCAAACGCATTGATATCGACAGCTAGCGTTATGGTGTACCTAAGCTGTTTCGTGATGGGTTTTGGAGCCATCCCAAACATCCTCTGCTCAGAGATTTTCCCTACCTCTGTGCGTGGCCTCTGCATCACCATCTGTGCTCTCACTTTCTGGATCTGTGACATAATCGTCACTTACACTCTCCCCGTCATGCTGAAATCCCTTGGCCTTGCAGGAGTCTTTGGCATTTATGCATTTGTTTGCGCTGTCGCGTGGGTTTTCGTGTACCTCAAGGTACCGGAGACAAAGGGAATGCCCCTTGAAGTTATCTCCGAGTTCTTCTCTGTCGGTGCGAAACAGCAAGACGCTGCAGCTTCGTTTCTCTCTGATGACTGACTTTCTTTTCTCTGTTGTCTTTTCAACTTTCCTGCTGTATTTTGAACACGTTAATAATTTAAAATCCATACCACTAGCTTGGGCTTCTATATCGCTTCCACTGACTACATAGAGGCTTTCTTAAATTCTTGATTCTGTAGCTGCAAATTAGGAAATCTTTCCTTTTGTAACCAGGAGATGAGAAGCAGTTTTTATTTTTTTGTTGTACATCTTCAGAGATATTAATCAAAATAACAACCATGAGATTAAATAATACATACAGAGTTTGATCTCAAGTGTAGCAACAAAGAAAGATAAGTACATACTAGAGCCATAATGAGGTCTCTCTGGTGCATTTAATCTGCTGGAAACACTTAAGCTGCAAGGACTTCAACCATTTACTTAGATATCTTCAAGTTGCCTTTCTCTAGAGGACCGAGCCTTGACGACTTCTTCTTTCTCTTTCACAAAGGAGAGAAAGGAGTGGATACGTGCGGATGGTGAGCTTCTTCTCCTTATCGAGCCCTCTGCTTCTTCAGGGCAGTGTCGTCCGAACTGACGTATCATCAACACTGTATACACTGCAAGAGCAAGAATGCATGCCAGTCCACACACCACAAACAATCCCCAAAAACTCTTAAGCTCAAGCCTATCCACTTCTATCTCTGCGCCTTGCAAGGAACAAGCTTTCCTTAGCAACCATTTGTCTCGTATTCTCTGCAAATCTCCATTTTCTGATAGCTGCAGAATCGCCGTTGAAACGTCAACCGCCAAAGGCGAGTTACGTGGGAATGCCTGAACAGTGGGAGAGAAAAACGTTATCAGTTCTATTATTCTGCTGGCTACTGTTTGTCATCAAACTCGTTGGAAGTCGTTTAGATTCAGTGACAATAGACTCGGAACAAAACTTACAAATCCCCATCCGTTTTTTGTGAACTCTTGACCAACTATGCCGAACTCACATCGGTTTGAGAGGAAAAGCTCTATGTAAGCACGTTCATCAACAACAGCAGCAACACCACCTTTTCCTGGACCATCTCTCAAGGCCTTCTCATATTCCTCTGGAGACCGAAGAGGGACCAGTCTTGACTCATGGATCCTGAGCTCGTTAACCAGGTAGTCTCTGACAAACGAGCCTTGTGGATACCCAATAGGATCATTGTTTGTTTCCAAAGTTTCTATGCCTTTGATTGGCGAAGACAGCTGATGAACTGTGAGAATTGACGTGAGGCTCGCCGTATAACTTGAGTTGATTATGAGAACTACGAATAGCCATATTAACAGCACTATTCGTCCAAGGTTGCTGATGGTCGTCTCTCCTGTATAAATTCAGCAGAAAGCATTGGACATCTTATGTCAGTTTTAAAAATGCAAAACAACTAAGAAAGAAGATGGGGTGTGGCCGTGTGGGGAAGTACACTTACTATGCGAGAAGAAAAGAGTTGAAAAGCTGAACCTGCAAAACAACGAAATATTTTAGAAAGACCTGAAAAAATTGTAGCGTGCTTTGAATTGAGTCCATCCAGTTGGAGCTTATTCTGTTTTCACCAGAAAGTAGTGAAGACTTGTCTACGAGGAGGGCCTCGAAACTCGTCATTGTGTTTGTGCTCCAGAAACCAAATGACTGCACCGACTATGAGGAAAGAGGAAGCTGAAATAAGCCACATTTGGGGAGTGAACGGCCTCAAGAACGCCATAGCACTGGAACCCAACTTCCGAACAGGAGCCACCACCACTAGCCCTGACTCCACATACGGCTGAGTAAAATCTGCCATTTTGGTTCTCTCTGTTATGATGGTGATATCCCCAACACCTGCATCATAGACCTGTGTAAAAGATGTTTGAGCCCCGAAACATGTCATTATACACCCACCAAAAGAGCCATCATCGTAGCAGGTTCTAAAAGAGTGCTTATGTACTCACCCCAGCTGTTATCAAGCGCACTAGCTCAGAGTTACTTGGATTGTCATGACCATTTCCAAAAGCTACAAGCTCAAACGGGACTGCATAAGGTAATAAGTTGAGAGCAGCAACGAAGACATCAACACAGAAGCCAGTGATGATCCCGTTGCTTTTCACTGAGACAACCTCTTCGAACCTGTAACGATTTGGAACTCCAATCCTCAAATGCCTTCCATTGTTCGAGAACACCCATCCTCGGGGATTTTGTGTTGTCTGTCCTGGCCAGA
This sequence comes from Kernera saxatilis, assembly GCA_900406395.1. NCBI lineage: Eukaryota > Viridiplantae > Streptophyta > Magnoliopsida > Brassicales > Brassicaceae > Kernera > Kernera saxatilis. The sequence goes on from OVAY01000168.1 coordinate 71,728, forward strand.
CAACACTATGAAGCTTCTGTCCCGAAAAAGATGTGTTCTCCAGCTCGTCAGTCGGCACCACAGACAAGCCTCGATTATTATACCAGTAACCAATGGTCCTGTAACCAGTGCCAATGACATTAAGCACATCAAATGCTGGATTTACAAGGTTCCTCTCTCTCGTAAACTTCATCCTACCGGTTAAGCCGATTCTATCAACCTGTAAGATGCTCTCAAGAAATATCTTTCCTCCATCAAAGACTTTTAGAGCATCAAGGTGCAAGTTTCCACCCCTAAGCTCAGATATAATTGGATTCTTCGAGAAGGAAACGTTTTCACCTTTGTGGAAGAAATCATCAATGGCGTGAGCAAGCAGCCAGACAGTGTCATAAGCATACAGTCCATAGGTGCTCAGTCCAACATGAGTTAAGTTACGCCACCTTTGAACGAAGTTCTTCTTCATGACAGAGTTAGGAGTGTGCAGGCGCAGTGCAATGACCCCTTGAATGTTATTTATTGTGTCCAGGGGAAGAGGAGAGTCTGTATCTATGATGGTAGAAAGCCAGTTGGTAGCAATCCACACGTAACCAGTGCTCATCATACCAAGATATTGAGCCACATTGAACACCTCTAGGCCCCAGATGAAAGAAGCGTGAACAACAATGATCCGTGACTCACTCAAAGCTACCTTAATCAGCAAGTTAGTGATGTTCTCTCTGGTAGGTTCAGGGGGCAAAGCTGCTTTGTATGAGATTCTGCAACGCTTCTCCGCTAACTTGTCTCCCAAGGCAGCTACCCCATTTTGGCCATAATCATCATCCCCATATATTGCTATCACCTCTCTCCAACCATAGAAGTGAACAATGTCTGCTATGGCGGCCATCTGAAAGAGATCATTATGTGAAGTTCTGATGAAGAAAGGGAACTGCAGAGGAGACATGGTAGGGTCTGTGGCAGTGACGGATAGTATAGGAATCTTTAGTTCTGTTGCAACGTGACCTACTACACGGGCGGATGATGATCTCTGAGGCCCAATTATGGCTACTGTCTCAGACTCCATGAACCGCAGAGCTTTCAATGTGAAACAAAACCAATCAGTCAGTAATATGGACATGAGGATACTTACATGTTATAATATTAGAAACTAAAGTAGATAACGGAATCATCCAAGCTAGAAAAATGAATTTAGCGATCATAAAACGGTTGAATCAAACGTAAAAAGAGAAAAAAAAACTGTTTTCACATCTATAAACAAAACAAAAAAGGAAATAACGGAACTTCGACAGAGTAAAACACATAATAAGCATCCAATAATCACAGAGCAGTCTCACTTACGTTCCATGATGCTCATGAATCCGTTGAATTTTGTGTCATGCATGATGATGTTGAGTCGAGTGTTGTTAAGAACGCTGGGGTTGGCATTCACGTCTTCAACAGCAGCCTCCATAGCAACTTTTATGACTCTACCAATGAGAGAATTGAAAGTGAAAACCGAGCCGATGTTCACAACTTGAGGTCTCGCCGAGACATTTGTGGAGAGAACTTGTAGCGGAACTGCATCGCAGACGATCAGCAAAAGCCAAAGCCACTTCATCTTCTAAATTTCAGCAGCTACCTGTTTCAGTAAGTAAAAAAGAGAGGAAGGTCAGTTTATGAAGTCACTGAAATCACCACCATTACAAAGCCAAACATAATCAGAACTGAAAACAGAAATGGAATGTGGAAGGAAGAGATATGGTGGACCTCTCGCTTTCTCATTGAGCGTGAGGGAATGGTGGAGCGAGTAATTGAGTGCCCCTTTGGTAATACAATAGAAAGTGGAGATCCTTTGTGAATGGTGGTCACAGATTCAACTCTCACTCACTCATATCCTTCTGTCTCAGTGGAACCAACGCTTCACCCATGATTCGTGGCATCTTTCCCTAACCCACTCTCTATCTCATATGATTACTTCCACATCAAAATCGGAAGCTCCTTTAATACCAAATAAAACCACTCAGATTTTGCACTCTGGAAAATCTCAGCTTTGGCCCATTCGAGTTAGTGCGCAAAAAAACCTCCCAAGTCAACACCTATTTGCTTTCTAACCCTAAAAAGCGGGAGCTTGCAATTGTTTGATGGCTAATTGTACTAGGATAGAGACCCAGATTCACAATATCAAAATCTTATTATCCTCTGTTTTAACTAGAAAGAAACAAAAAAACTCGGAGAAGCAATTGAAATAGAGACCGAGATGAAAGTGTACCATTAGGGTTTTGGAAAATGATTCAAAGGCTGATCAAAGCTCCACCGCCTGCTGATGACGACGACGACGACGACGACGACGCTACGCAATGGATTTGTTTGAGGGTAAAACCTAGACACAACCTTCATCTTTTGCTCAAGCTTCTGTGTACACTGCTCTGTGTTAGCAGGAAGGTAAAGGAGAAGGACAAAAAAAAGGGAAAATAATAAACAATTTAGTTTAATACTCAAATAAAAGAAAGGTTGGAAATGGAAAGCACACGTGGCAGCAATAGAGCTAATTGGTGAGTAAAATAAGGAGGGGTAAATGGTAGAAGGAGAAAGCTATTTTTATATACAAAGAGATGATTCTGAGAAACAGAAAGCTGATCGGAATCTGGAAATGGCACCGGTGACGGAAGTTTCGCCGATAATAAACAATTTGGAGGTTGGAGATGACAAAATGGCGCACCTGAGCTCCTCCGGCAAGCCTCCAAGGAATATCTCTGCAATACGCCATTGCAATAGCACTGCTTGGTTGATCGATTCCGTTGGTTCATCTCTTCTTTGCTTTTTTTTTCTTCTGTCCTCCTCCAATGCTCGCGATTGTGACTGCACAATCGTGAAGCAGGCTACAGAAAAAAAGAGAAAATGTAGCTAAATCGGACGTGAATCTTTTCGATCGGATCTCTTTACCTAGCCAATGGGATTTTGTGATTCAAAAGCAATTCAAGGGTTAACTTACATTTTGAAATGATTGACGCAGGAAGGAGACGAGAGATTTGGTGCAAAATCTCCGGAAGGGGAAAATTCAACATTCCAGCCTGTGTTCAGATCTGGAAGTTGGTCGGATAAAGGGCCGAAGCGGTCGATGGAAGACGAATTCATCTGCGTGGATGATCTCACGGAGCATATTGGATCATCCACTGGAGCTTTTTATGGGGTATCATATAAAGTCAAACTAGTTTAATAATGTTGAGATCTGAATCATTGAATTTCACTATAAGCGTGTGTCAAATGTGTTGTTTTGAAGGTGTTTGATGGACATGGAGGTGTTGATGCTGCATCGTTCACAAAGAAGAACATTCTGAAGCTTGTAACGGAAGACAAACACTTCCCAAGCAGCACGAAGAAGGCGACAAGGAGTGCCTTTGTTAAGACGGACCATGCTTTGGCTGATGCTTCCTCTCTTGACAAATCCTCAGGCACCACTGCACTCACTGCCCTCATCTTGGACAAGACCATGCTGATTGCAAACGCTGGTGACTCCAGAGCTGTGCTGGGGAAACGTGGCAGAGCCATTGAACTATCAAAGGATCACAAACCCAACTGCACCTCCGAGCGGCTACGCATTGAGAAGCTTGGAGGTGTCATCTACGATGGCTACCTTAACGGGCAGCTCTCTGTGGCTCGAGCTTTAGGAGATTGGCACATTAAGGGAGCAAAAGGGTCACTCTGCCCTCTCAGCTGCGAGCCAGAGCTGGAGGAGATTGTGCTGACGGAGGAAGATGAGTTTCTTATAATGGGCTGTGATGGACTCTGGGATGTGATGAGCAGCCAGTGCGCAGTGACAATGGTGAGGAGGGAGCTGATGCAGCATAATGACCCTGAGAGATGCTCTCAAGCTCTGGTCAAGGAAGCACTCCAACGCAACAGCTGCGATAATCTTACTGTAGTGGTTGTCTGTTTCTCGGCGGAACCGCCTCCTAGGATTGAGATCCCTAAGTCGCATAAGAGGAGGAGCATCTCTGCCGAGGGATTGGATCTCCTAAAAGGCGTTTTGAATGATTTGTGAAGGAACTGAGCAAGTTGAAAAAGGTAAGAGATTTGCTTTAATTTTTTTGTTTCCTCTTTTGACAGGAAGGTCAGAGATTCCAAATTGTGTGCTTTTTCTCTGGTTTTCCAAGTTTTGATTCCATTATTCTTTTTGTAAGGAATTTGATTCATTTTTGTACTGTAGATCTTACCATATTTTAATGATTTAATATTTGGTTCGAAAAGGATCAGTCTTTGACGATTAAAACCGTATAAAATTGTCACACATACCAAATTAGTCTTGCACAAGAATACATGACCATTTCACACAATTGAAGCAACTCTCGCCTCTCCGTCCCACAGCAACCACAGATTTGTTGCCTGGATTTGCTTCATTGAATTGCTTCCTGAGCTAGAAGGCCTCTTTGGTTTGTCTGGAACCTTTCCTGCTTTCCTCCCTCTAGCTTTTAGTCTAAAACCAAATATCAAGATAGAGCGTCGTCGAGGAAGACAAGTACACCTCAACAGTGATCAGCTAGGATCCGATTTGTATCATTATCATTGATAATAAGAGGAACTGAAGCAT
>OVAY01000169.1:8906-26811 GCA_900406395.1 Kernera saxatilis
TTTTTTTTTCTCATCCAAATTAACATGGATCAGACACGTGGCACATAAGAATCGGTTCTTGTGTTTTTTAATTAAGAACCAACTCTACTCTTTTTAACATTTTTTTGATTATATAAATTTTAAGAAATGCTTTAAGAACCCTTACAATTTTCAATTGATCAGGCTCTAATCAACCTAAGCCACTTTTAAGCTTTTAAAAAATCACTATATTCTCACATCTATTTGTATGGTTTTTTCGACATAACAAGAGAGAAGTTGTAATAAACAAAATTTGGATGTTGCATATGGATGATAAACATGAATAAACATCTCATACGAAACAACCCTATATTGTAATATCGCTGGATGCCACACCCACTAAATCGTCGATGTTATTGTTAGTTGATATCTATATGTTAATTAACTTTTTGTTCGCACAAATAATATTATCATAATTGGAACAGCTAATACATTGAAAAAAAAAACAATTTAAAGCCTAATAATATGTAAGTTCAGAACTACTTTACTTTGGGTTTTATTAAAATAATAGTATTTAACAACACCCCTAAATTGAACAGTTTGATTTGCTTCGGATATTTTTTTTTGTTGTGTTTGAGTAGAATTGATCTCTGGTCTAGACCAATACGACAATTCCTCGTAAAGTGAAAACCACTTAACCTTGGTTTGCTTCGGATTATTACTGATACTGTATTTGCAGAACCTTCCCCTTCGTTTTAATACACCGTCAAAACTAACGGAGATTTTTATTTTGTACAGCAAACTTAACCTATAGCTCTCCCACCAAACCGTTTTTCTCGTGCTAATTAAAATGCCTAACAGGAGACCCACACACGATTCTCAATTATTGTATTACGGAATTTAATAAAAATATTACTATTATTTAGTAGTTACACTACATGTTAGTAGTATCAGACAATATTATCATAATTTGAAAAATAAAATTAAAGTATGAACTACTTGACTTAATTATGTAATTTCCTACGTAATCATTACTCTTGAAACTTTTTCCGCCGGAGTTGTTGTCAGAGAAGGTTCATATCATATTCATACGCCTGCGAAAAATGGCGGATCCTCAGAGATCTCTCATCGTTGATCAAAGAAGCGGTTTCTGCGAATCGAACTCTACGTTCTATAGCAAACGCAACCCATTGAGCCTCCCGGCGAATCCTTCGCTCGACGTCACATCTTTCATCTCCTCTCAACCACACCTCGGCACCACCGCCTTCATCGACGCCGCCACGGGCCGCCGTCTAAGCTTCTCCGATCTCTGGAGAGCCGTCGATCGCGTTGCCGACTCTCTCTATCACGACATAGGGATACGGAGAGGCGACGTCGTCCTCATCCTCTCTCCCAACTCCATCTACGTTCCCGTCGTCTGCCTCTCCGTCATGTCCCTCGGCGCCGTCGTCACCACCGCGAACACCCTCAACACCGCCGGTGAGATCTCCAGACAGATCGCCGACAGCAACCCAAAGCTCGCATTCACGACGCGCCAGCTGGCACCCAAACTCCCCGCCGGCATCTCCCTCGTCCTCACCGACGACGAAGACGAAGACGAGGAGCGCGTGGGACTCACTCGCGGGGTCAGTGTGGTCGGGGTATTGGCTGAAATGATGAAGAAAAAACCGAGTGGGCAACGAGTCCGGGACCGAGTCAACAAGGACGACACAGCGGTGATGCTTTACTCGTCGGGTACCACAGGGCCGAGCAAAGGAGTGATCTCGTCTCACGGAAATTTAACCTCTTACGTGGCGAGATTCATCTCCGAGAAATCGATGCGAGACGAGATTTTCATCTGTACCGTCCCGATGTTCCACACCTACGGGTTACTGTGCTTCGCTATGGCCACCGTAGCAATGGGATCGACGGTGGTGATCCTCCGGAGATTCGAGCTCAACGACATGATGGCGGCGGTCGAGAAGTACAGAGCCACGACTCTGGCTTTGGCGCCGCCGGTTATAGTAGCTATGGTTAACGGAGCAGATATGATCAAGGCCAAGTACGATCTGAGTTCTCTGAGAACGGTGAGGTGCGGTGGAGCGCCGTTGAGCAAGGAGGCGACGGAGGGATTCTTAGAGAAATATCCGACGGTCGATATACTTCAGGCGTATGCGTTGACGGAATCAAACGGTGCAGGGGCTTTCACGGATTCGGTGGAGGACAGCCGGAGATACGGTACGTCGGGGACGTTGACCTGTGATGTGGAGGCGAGGATCGTTGATCCGAATACGGGTCGGGTCATGGGGGTTAACCAAACGGGCGAGATCTGGCTCAAGGGCCCTTCTATTGCCAAAGGTAAAAAAAAAAAAAAAAATGCTGCAAACTCGTCTTGGTTTGCGAGACGATTTAGAATATATAAAATTGAATATATATTGATGACATGTTCAAAAGATTAATCACAGTATCATTTATAAACAAAATATCGATGAAGTCGAGAATCTACATTTAGGGTTTTTTTATATGAGTTTTTTAACAATTAAAAAATAAAAATAATGAAAAAGTTGGAGAGAAAATTAGAATTGATTTGAAATCTAAAATTTTTTAAAACTTTTGAAAAACTCATTTAATACATGTATTAATATTATTGGTTCAAATGTTTTTTATGATTTAAATTTTAAATAATAAATTTAATTCTATTTAAATCATTAAAATACTATATTTGAGAAACTGAAGGAGTTTCTAACCGATGAAAATGCTCTAACATATTAAATGAAACGGGCATGTGCACGCCATGTTAATTTCTAATTTACTAAACAAATGTAATCGTAAGTACTTTATAAATTTGACAACAAAAATTTTTGAACTAATTTATACTTATTTTCTTAATTATAAGGTTATTTTAGAAACGAAGAAGCTACAAATGAAACCTTTAATATGGAAGGATGGCTGAAAACTGGAGATCTATGTTATATAGATGAAGATGGATTTGTTTTTGTTGTGGATCGATTGAAAGAACTAATCAAATACAAAGGCTATCAGGTTAGAGATTTATATTCGTTATGTGAAATTTAAAAGCAAAGATCTAATGGTTTGGATTTGATAAACAGGTGCCTCCAGCTGAACTAGAGGCTCTCTTAATTACTCATCCAGACATTCTCGATGCTGCCGTTATTCCGTAAACTCTTACGATCACTCAATTTTCCACTAAAACGCCATGATTTTTTGCTTTAAGAAAATAAAAATAACATGAATTCTTTTATTATTTATTTTTGGTTTTGTGTATGGCAAAGGTTTCCGGATAAAGAAGCGGGACAATATCCAATGGCTTACGTGGTTCAAAAGCCTGAGAGCAATCTCTCTCATAAACAAGTCATCGACTTCGTCTCTAAACAGGTGTGCTTCTCTAATCACAAAACAATATTGTTGTTTTACTTTACTTATTTATTGGGAGGTAAATGATTTACGAGAGTTGGTAAGAAAACAATAATAATATTCATATTAACGAGCAGGTGGCACCGTATAAGAAAATAAGGAAAGTCGCATTTATAAACTCCATACCAAAGACTGCATCCGGCAAGACACTTCGCAAGGATCTAATCAAACTCGCCACTTCTAAACTTTGAAATGATCTATTGGCTCTAGTCTCACTTTTATTAATGGTATTGTTTTTAAGTAAGACAACTCTAGATTGTTGGAGATCACTTATTTTATTGATTTTATGAACTCAATACAAGAAATCAACGAAATGATCTATTTACTCTTGATTTACTTTCACAAACCTTCAAATCATTAATCTCGATCTCTAATTTCTTAACGTTCAATAAATCTAAATCCAGCTTTCGAATTCAACATGTACAGTCATATAATATCTCATGCGAGTTAATCACCGAATCGTCGACTATCAAGTTAATTAAACCGTTCTTTTGAGAAATTGAACAAACAAACAAAACAAATCAACGAAATGTAAACTTAGAGATGAATTTCCAAGTAAATAGCGTATGTGACAGCAAAAGAAGCGACCAATTTGAGAAACCAAAACAAAAAAGCATACTCTACAATCTCCTTTTTTTTTTAATTAATTGTTGATAGTTGGTTCAACTAAGAATGAGGGTTCTTTGGTAACTAATACGAAAAATCTCAAATTCAGAAATTAATCCTAGAATCTCGAGATAACTTACTTTCGGCTATGAAAGACAACCAACGATGAGAAAAGACGGATGCGAAGAAGAGACCACCGGCTACGAGAGAACTTTAAGATCGAATCTTCCGATTAAGCTTTTTTTTTTTAATTAATTGTTGATAGTTGGTTCAACTAAGAATGAGGGTTCTTTGGAAATTTTGATGTTGAACATATGGTATTAGTGGAACAATTAAGAAAATGTGCTATGTTTGGAACTAAAACTTGTTTTGGTGTTATTCATGAGAATTAAAGTTATCGTTTCATTTCATTTCAACACTCCAAGTCACTTGGCCAATCCGACGAATATCTTATGATATCTCTCTCATATTATCAAAATCATTAAGTGAAAATACGAGAACCAGAACTTATAACCTTGCTACCAGTCGGCCCCTTTGTATTTTCGCTATAAAACGCTAATTTGGTTGTGCGATTAGGCCCAAGGCGTAAGGGGTCAAAGATTCAAAACCGTATAGTGAGGTGGGCTTTTACGGTTTCGTAATCGGGTTATGGGTTACCCGAATAAAAAGTCAAATGTCATTCCAAACTAACCAAAAATTTCCTTTCTCCAACGACCAATCACTGAGAGGCTTTCGATACAACCAAGGTCCCTTGACATGGCGGTTAGGCACGGCGGCGGCGAAATCGGATCCAGAACCATGACGCTAGATCGGGAAAGCGGTTTCTGCGAGTCAACATCAATTTTTTGCAGCAAGCGCGAGCCCATGTCTCTCCCGCCAAATCGCTCTCTCGACATCACGGCTTTCATTTCAGCACAGCCTCATCGCGGTAAGACCGCATTCGTCGACGCCGTCACCGGTCGTCGTCTCGGCTTCTCTGAGTTCTGGCTCGGTGTCGAGAGAGTCGCGGCTTTTCTTTATGCATTAGGTGTGCGCAAGGGAAATGTCGTCATTATACTCTCTCCCAACTCCATCCTCTTCCCGATCGTCTCACTCTCCGTTATGTCACTCGGCGCCGTCATCACCACGGCCAATCCGATTAACACTTCCAGAGAAATCGCCAAGCAGATCGACGATTCACGCCCTGTTCTCGCCTTCACCACCTGCCAACTTATCTCAAAACTCGCCACCGCGTCGTCTTCGTCAGGAGCGAATTCGAATCTCCCGGTGGTTCTCATGGACGAAAACAGGATTTCTTCCAATGGAGTACAAACTTCCGAGGAGCACGTGAAGATAGTCGGAAGTTTGGAGGTGATGATGGAAACGGAACCGAGTGACTCACGAGTGAAGGACCGAGTAGACCAGGACGACACGGCGGCTCTGTTATACTCATCAGGCACGACGGGTACGAGCAAAGGGGTAATGGTGACTCACCGCAACCTAATCGCTTTGGTACAAGCATACCGGGCTCGGTTCGAACTGGAGCAGCGAACCATATGCACAATCCCAATGTGCCATATATTCGGCTTCGGAGGTTTCGTCACAGGTTTTATCGCATTAGGATGGACAATCGTGGTTCTCCCCAAATTCGAGATGGCTCAGCTTCTCTCCGCGGTGGAGAGTCACCGATCTTCGTATCTTTCCCTTGTGCCGCCGATGTTGGTAGCCATGGTTAACGGATCAAATGAGATCAAATCCAAGTACGACCTGAGCTCGTTGCACACCGTCGTGGCTGGAGGAGCTCCTCTGAGCAGAGAAGTAACGGAGAAGTTCGTCGAGATATACCCGAAGGTTAAAATTCTACAAGGTTATGGTATGACTGAGTCAACGGCCATAGCTGCTTCTATGTTTACTAAAGAGGAGACGGAGAGATATGGATCCTCTGGATTGCTGGCTCCAAATGCGGAGGCTAAGATTGTGGATCCGGATACGGGTCGGGTCTTGGGTGTGAATCAAACCGGCGAACTCTGGCTCCGAAGTCCCACTGTGATGAAAGGTGTTGATTCTTATTTAGCTCATCTGCAAAAAGGTGTTTTTATTTTTTTTGCTGTTTTTCTGAAACTGCTTTGAGTTGTTATTAAAGGTTATTTCAAGAACGAAGAAGCTACTGCCTCTACTATTGATTCAGAAGGATGGTTGAAAACTGGAGATTTGTGTTACATTGACGGTGAAGGATTTGTCTTTGTTGTTGATAGATTAAAGGAGCTGATCAAATGCAATGGTTATCAGGTAATACTTATAATCAACTTGAGTTTGATCTTTGTTAATGCGTGGATCATTTGAGATTGTAAAGTTGGTGGTTTTGGTAATTGTTAAATGTTTGTTAGGTTGCTCCAGCTGAACTAGAGGCATTGTTGCTTGCTCATCAAGAGGTTGCTGATGCAGCAGTAATACCGTAAGTACTGCTTTTAACATGACCCATCACCAAATTCTTCTCCTTTTTGCTGAAGCTCTTACGTTTCTTTCTTATGGTTTCTGAAGTATCCCTGACATAAAAGCTGGGCAATATCCAATGGCATATATCGTAAGAAAAGCTGGAAGTAACTTATCCGAAAGTGAGATCATGGTCTTCATCGCAAAACAGGTGTTTTTAACAATGCAGGTCATGTTTTGTCACACTAGTCTAACTGTGGTTCCTTAGATTTAACGAAGTTTTGTTTGGATACATAGGTATCACCGTACAAGAGGATTCGCAAAGTCTCCTTTTTGGCTTCAATCCCCAAAAATCCCTCGGGTAAGATTTTAAGAAGAGAGCTTATAAAGCTGACAACCTCAAAACTCTAGCAGGAAGCTCTGTCCACCATCCTTAGCTCACACTTCACGGTTAGTTTACTCGTTTGTATGGTTAAACGATAAAAGACTTCTTCTACAGAAATCTCTTTCAAAACTGAATAATTGTATACAAACTGAAGGCTTATATAGAATCTCTGTTTCTACATATATACAAACAGAAAAGACCCTTGTATGTAAAAGCGCTCTCCACAACGCATAAACTGTTAAAAAACTAGAGAGTGAAGCTTGTTCTGATCATGGGCTGCGTTGCAACGAAAGAGAGGGAAGAAATATGAAACCGATGAAGCTCCTTTGCAGGACATGCTCATGGAGGACACAACATGGTTCTTCTTCATGACATCATCATCATCATCATCATCACCATGGCCAGACAGACTCCTTGTTCTGAGCAACATGAGGATGTGATCCATCAAACCTCCATCGCAGGGAACCTGTAAAGGGCCACAAATGGTGGAACCAAACTCCTCCTCTGCCATCTCCAATAACACCTGAAAGATTGGATGTTTCAGATAATCCAACGGCAAAACAAACCTCCTGCCTTCTCTGGTGTACACAGCGAAGTGTCCTTTCTTCCACTTCCTCCACTTCTCCATCAAATCGGTGAGTCTAAGACTCTTACAAGATCCTCTCTTCATATGTTTTGACTCTGATCTCTCTGCTCTTTGATCTGTTACCAATATAATACCGTTGTGTATACTGTTAGTCTGTTACTGTCTGAAACTATACCTTCGTCTCTCTCCATATATATATACTCTACAAAATGTGATTAGAGTTTGTGATAGTTGTTATGCGGCCCAAAAAGAGGATTAAGAATGTGTGGAAGGAGTAAGGCTAGCCGTGTGATTTGTTTTTTTTTTTTGACAAGGTTAAAAATATTTTGATGAGGTTAGAAAAAAATAACAGAAATATATTATGAGAAATATTATGTATGTACTATGGTCGTAAACAATAAATTTGGTGGCAAAAAACAGAGATATAAACCAGAAATTTATGATAAAAAAATAGTTTCCCAGTTAATAATCAAGTTGTCAAATTTATCAACATCTTATGTTTAATATTATTAAATCTTTATATTTTACTAGTTAAATATTAGAAAAAAACAAATGAAACAAAAGATATGTATATAAAATTATAAATGAATTGTATGGAAAATATCGTTTCAATAAAAAGTTTTATCAATTGATAGTCGCAATATTAATATAAATTAGTTTGTTTCAGAGTCATGTTTTCGTTTTAGAACTAGGTAATTAAACAAGTTAGATAGTGTATTAATAATTTAATTGCGAAGGGTAAACTACACTTACATATAATTTAGACCACATAATATCAGTTTGTGAGAAGGGAAATGGAGATGTGGTGGTGACAATAGAGCATGTGAGATGTGACCGTTTAGAGCAAATTGCTGCTACTTTTCTTTGTTATATTCACGACCTCAACTTCTCTGTTTTTACTTTCTTGTGTATCTATCTCCCTTGTTTTAATTTCTTCTTGTCTTTTTCCAAGTCACAAGAAATCCTACAAGCCTTCACTTTTCAACTATGAAGTCCCGAGTAGTACACCGTTATAATTTGTATTTGGTGCATCTTCATCTTTGTGGTTCATAGAGATGAATTTTGAACCGAAAATTGAACCAAAAATTTTATTTTTAAAAAAAATTGGTTTTATTGTTTCGTAAACACTAAACCGAGTACAAGCCGAAACCAGACAAAATGCAAACTTTCAAATTAAAACAAAACCAATATTCGAGGCCCACTAGGAATAATGCAAGCTTCGATATTATTTTTCTCATCCGTTTACCCTAAAAACGCCTGAATTTCACAACCACAATTACACATGGAAACATAACTTTTTGGAACACATGTTTTTCTCTGAACAAAACCAGACTGCAGCCAAATGCTAATCAATAACTTTTTGGAACACATATTTTTCTCTGAACAAAACCAGACTGCAGCCAAATGCTAATCAGAAAAATGATTGTCTGACTCTAAACCCTAAACTGCCCGGCTCAGTCACCCTGACCTGACTCAAACCTCTAAAGTCCGTGCGGTGAGCATAACTGTCATCTTCATCCATTAAACGCGCAAATGGATCAGCACGGTGAACCAGGAGGTGAGTATTGTGACTAAGTAAGAAATAGGTTGCACCTTCTCATATGGTTTGGTCTTTACATAGATAGTGGAAGAAGCATCCTTCGCTTCTTCTTCCTGGCTAATCTCACTTGCTTTGTGACCTTCATGCAAATAAGCAGTAGCAAAGTGACACATACCAAGATGAATGCGAGTTGCAACCGCTTGAAGTACAAGGAAACCGCAGAAAACACTAAGAATGCTAAGATGACTAGCTCCCAGATGACAAAGACTACAACATCCACCCTGGATCAAACCAAAGAAGAAGCTTATTAAAAAATATATAATTACATGTTAGTGAAGCTTACTAAGTAAAAGTCAAACAGCGAAGGACTCAATCATGTATGTAAGACATTAGAAGGAAGAGAATCTCAACCAATTTAACATCATAATAATGGGATTGAATCTTGAAAAAGAGATGGAAAACGATTTACTACAACTTGATCTACTTTTAAAGTTTGATGTAAGTAATCTTATGACAGAACACGGTATCTTACATTCTTGGATAGACAGGAACATGACATATATTGTACGTTGTAGGTATGAGTGAAAAGGCGATTTGAAAGGCAATAAGGTTAGAGGAACAAAGAAACAGATTGGTGCATTACTTCTGTCTATCTATCTATCTATATATAACAAACTCCAGTAAGCACACAGTGATAGGCATGAACTGCTGTTAAAATCCTATAATGAAACTAAAATAAATATAGCGCATTATCAAACATAATCATGTCAAGCATCAAGACAACAGCATCTCGATGGTGGCAGTGGTTATATTTTCAATCAAGTTCAACCAAAAACAGTAATAGTAGTGAGACTGAATACTCTAATAAACACCCTATATTCGAAGACATATTGCTACTTTACCAGCAGAATTAACTTTTCATCTTGCCTGAAATGACAATGTCAAAGGTCTCATTAAGGTCACAGTCCAGCTAGCTTGACTTTAACACATATAATTACTGATAGAGCCAGGAGAATAAATCACGCTCCCCTGGGATTCATATTTTCGTCACTGTGAGAATGATATAATGTGCAAATTAACTTGAAAATAACTTGGATCAATTTATATGCATTCCTTCGATAGACAACCATATGATCTGCATCCATTTCCTATGCGTTCCAAATTACAATTCCTCGTGTAGATTTGACATATCGATGATATTGAATGTGTATCTAAATAATTTTTATATCAGGATCGTGTTCGATGATCTGAGCAGAATTTACGACTCCTACTAAATAATTTTCATGAGATTACATTCCCCCGTGAGAACATCACATTCAGATCTTCCAAACCCTTACTTCCAAATGTAAAATTCACGTAACCAAATCCAATTCTCTAAACAGTACAACCCAGAGCTGGTATCAAGCAAAGAACACAAGTATACGGGAACACCGGACTACAAAGACAGAAACTTGAAAACCCAAAAAAAATGCACAGATCTCGAATTTTAGAATCGACAATCCTCACCTAGAAGAAGAAAAACTCGAGGTCGACGAGAAGAAAGAGACAGATGCCCAATCATGCTTTGATCGAATCTGGTATTCCCTCAGCTGCTCTGCAAGATTCGATCTTGTTATCATCGCTTCCTATGCAACGTCTCCGATTTCTCCACCAAAATCCTTCTCTTCTCAGTCGACTGATAGCCGGAGAATCGTCGGAGAAACACGATATTTGATGATAAAATCTGCGGATAAGATTTGAAATCGATGAATCCAATAACGGGAATATAACTCTGGAGATTCAAATTTTTTTGAGTAAAATTTTCAGAGACGAAACAATGTTCGATTCGTCTTAAGTTCGTTAGCGTAGACTCTCCTCGCTTCCCATCTCTCGGTGTCAAATCCCGGGTCGGGTTATATCTTTCCGGATCCATACCCGATTTTAAAAGCCCATGTTAGGGTAATGATGTATCACGGAAACATACATTGGGCCTTTCGAGATGATAAACTGAAAACAAAATATAGAAACTTGAGTTAGATGGGATGGGAAAGTTGCCGTTACGTGTACGGAAGTAAATGGAGTTAGATAGATCATTTGTGTTTTTAATCCATAAATTTGTTTTATCTTTGGGGTACAATTGTCTCTTTATACTCAAAATAGGAATTTAAAGAGATAATTGTGTCCGATGCTATAGAATAGATTATTGGTTTTTTAATCGGATTTTTTTAGATGATAACATACAATTGTCAAATAAATTATTTGGTGATTCAAAAATTTCACCATGAGATATATGGTTTTTAAAGTGGATCGATCTGTTCAGCCACATATGTGAATACTAATTTGATCCATTTGAAAGAGATGATTTACGTTTCAAAATGATATTATAAAAGGTTGGTCAATCTAAAAAGATTATAGATCAAAAACCCATAATTTCAATAAAATAAAATAAAAACAAAAGTATACATTGTACACATTTTTTTGTGAATTTCGTCGACCGAATTACATGCTAAATTCAAAAAAAATTTAAAAAAAAAAAAATTCGAAATAAAAATCATAAATATTTAAAATTTGGAAAATATTAAAATTAAAATGATATATTTTCGTAACAATAGATCGACTCGATTTCAAATTTATGAACCCGTGGATAGACTTTATAACCGGATCATACCCGCATCATGTGCTTGATAGTTAAGTCAAGTCCATAGACTTTGATCCGTTGTTTATAGTTTTACTGGTAACAACATATAAATGGCAAGAGTGATTCATTATTGTTGTCGAGCTGTTTAATTTTTCGGGTTACTCCGTTTAAAAAAATGAAAAGTAAAGAAACTCAAATCGGATTGGTGAGTTTCGATTCGATTCAAAGAAAAAATTTGATCTAATATATCTCCAGTTTGATTCTTCTCTTTTCTATCTGGTTCTGATTCGGTTTTTATATTTTCACTTTGATCAGAGGTTTATCCTGATTAAACATTTCGACTAGGTGCACAAAATTATTTGTTTGTGATCAATTAATTAAATTATTTTTGTTTCCAATTTAGCAATGACAACGATTGCTTTGTTTGGCATGTGTCGGTACAAAGCCTAAAATAAATAATTCGGTATGTTAGGGGTCGCGTGTTCATGAAACGTCTCAATTTATTATGTGGCACGTCGACTTGAATCTTTCAACCGAACACGATTCATTATATAATAAATCTACGCAAAATCCAAAATGGTGCGTTCTCAATGCTTCCCATCTGTTCAATTTTATTTAAATAAAATGATACAAACTTTTCGTCCGTAATGGATATAGAAGCCGAAAATGACACCACAAACATACAAACTTCATACATTTATAGTTATTTCACTTAAACGTATATTTAAAATCTTAAAATAAATTTCTTTAACAAAAAAAAATCTTAAATAAATATACTTAAAAAATAAATATACTTCAAAGTTCACACCCTCGTCAAAAATAAAATTTACTTTGCTGCATCTGAATGTTTAATTTTTGTTGTAACGTCTTAAAAAGGTAAATTTTTAGAGGAGTAATGTCATGTTAGTAATTCAACCAAAAATATCTGCCTTCTGCTGACGTGGCATAAGAAGTCCAATGAGCCCACATGACCGACATCCACGCAATAAGCCAATCAAAAACCGACCATTAAGTTCCATGTGTGGGACCTTTAACTCTCTTATGACACGTGTCTACCATGTATTGGCTTAATCCACACATTATTATTTTTTTCTACGTCCTTCTAATGCATGACTCTCATTAGTCTTCCCATTGCTGACAGTTTAGTTTTTTTACTCATCAATTATTTATTGCCACGAGGCGTGATAACTATGGCTACTTAAACCTGTTAATAGTTCCTTATTTATTTTAAAAGATAAATGTTTTAGATGTTATTGTAATTTGACCCCCGTTTTGTTTTTTCTTACAAAAATAACATGAAAGCCTTACCAGCCTTTAAAGTTTGAAGTTTCTCTGTAGCTACAAACTGCTATGTGCCGAAGTCTCCGAGTTGAAAACAGTCCTATTGTCTATTAATCGCTGTAGCAGCAATAGCGGCCATGACGACAGCAACAAAAATATATATGAGATCTAACAACTGTCGTTAAAGATGAACGTTGGTGATATCACTAATAAAATTGTTATTTTCAAGGACAAATAATATGTTTTCTATGTCGTGATTAATAACATTGAATGACATCTCTCCATATATTTGTGTGTTATAAGCAGAGCCGTTCCAAGGGATATGAAAACCGATACTAAAAACTAACATTAGACGAAACAAAATTATTTTTCGTTTGTAAATACAGAAGAAAAATATTAAATTCTGTTTATATTTTTTTGTTGACTAGGAGAAATGATGTCGATGAGATATCAAAAAGATAAAAATTTAAGCGGCATATATATATATTATTTTAATTTTTTGCTGAAATGTTTAATTTCAATTTCTAATTAGTTACTCTTTTGAAAACCCTCATTAACTTTTTTGATTAAAAACTTTACGTCTCTGTACTGTAAAGGATTGGATCTAATAAAGAAAAAAAAAAAGCCTTTGAATTTCTTTTAAAAAATTGGCCGTAGGCCAAGGTTTCATTTTAATACACTTAGGCACATGTCTGGTTATAAGCAATTGTTTTTTTTATACTTTTTTAATTATTGAATTTAGTCACAGCGATTGGAAAAAAAACAAGACATGCATATATCAAAACTGTATATTTTATTTCACATACATTTTTACAAAATGTATGAAAAGAAACTGAAAAGGGCAAAAGCTTAAATAGAAGCATCCAAAAGGAAGAAATGAACGAGTGTTTGTCGTCCAAAACAAAAAACAAAAAAGAATGAGTGTTTTCGTAAAATGTAATAGGTTCCATTCAAACTTCTTTTTTTTTGTGCTAACTCCATTCAAACTATTTAGCTATATATCTCTTCTAATTTTCTAATATGATCAAATAATAAATTAGAAGGATGTACATCAACCACGTAAACCAAATTTCGATACAGCTCCCTGTAGATAAAAAGTACATGACTATGCGATATTTAAAAATTTGTTAACCTCTTCATCTCTTTTATTATAATGATTTCATGGTTCTCATCCACCGACTTAAAGAAAAGGGGTCATTGTGCAATTTAAGAAATAATATCAATCCTTTAAAAAAATAATTAAATCTTTACAGCGTGACCTCCGCGTTGGCATGGACCCTCTCGCTCACACACTATAAAACCCCACTCTCGTCTCTCATCACAATACTCATCATAACTCTTTAAATTCACCTTAAAAACCAATTAAAGCTCAAATCGAATTTGAAAATTTCTCAGATTTTCCACTTTCTTATTCTCGTTTAACTGTTGAGAGTAACTATGGCGGAAGAGTACAAGAACGCTTCGGAGGACTTCAAGAACGTTCCCGACCACGAGACCCCAAAGATCGCCTCCACGGACGAATCATCGGAGACGACGGGGGAGGTTAAGGATCGGGGATTATTCGATTTCTTGGGGAAAAAGGAGGAAGTGAAACCTCAAGAGACGACGACGACGCCGCCGCCGCTCGAGTCGGAGTTCGAGCATAAGGCTCAGATCTCGGAACCGCCGGCGTTTGTGACCAAGCACGAAGAAGAGGAAGAGAAGGAGCATAAGCCTACTCTCCTCGAGCAGCTCCACCAGAAGCACGAGGAGGAAGAAGAGAACAAGCCCAGTCTCCTCCAGAAGCTTCACCGATCCAACAGCTCTTCTTCCTCTGTAAGTAATTAACTTGGTCCGGACAAAAGTTTATGATTAGTTTACAGTTTCTGGTTACATCTGGAAACAGAGTAATTGATGGTCGATCTCTATAAACCCAACTCTATGTTAACTTTGTGAAGTTTGAATTTGTAACAGTCAAGCGAGGAAGAAGGTGAAGACGGTGAGAAGAGGAAGAAGAATAAGGAGAAGAAGAAGATCGTTGAAGGAGAGGAAGAGAATAAAGGATTAATGGAGAAGTTCCCACACGAAACGAAAACAGAGGATGATGCTCCAGTCGTCAACACCGTCCCGGTTGCTGCAGAACCAGAGACGGAGTATCCGGAGGAGAAGAAAGGACTAATGGAGAAGATCAAGGAGAAGCTTCCAGGTCACGAAACAAAAACAAAGGATGATGTACCAGTCCCCACCTCTGTGCCGGTGACGGAGGAAACGGCGGAGCATCCGGCGGAGAAGAAAGGGATTCTTGAAAAGATCAAAGAGAAGCTTCCTGGTTATCACGGCAAGAGCACTGAAGAAGAGGAGAAGAAAGAAAAAGAGTCTCATGCTTAAGAAAGATGAAAGAATATGATATGATGATGTTGGAGTGGGACATTCGCTGTGTTTCTGTCATGATTTATCTCTTCTTGTTTTAATAAGCTGTTTCTGCAAAATTGTATCTTTCGTTGATTGCATTTGCTTCTTTATTTTGTAATTTCATTTTCTGTTTTATAAAGATTTTATATGGTTTCTAAGTAGTGTTTTGAGTTATGTGTGTACATTTATTTAGGGTTTTTAATGATGAAACCTTTCAAGTCTTGATAGATCCAATTGAACTCATCAACTAAAAAAATATTTTAAAAACTCTTCAAGTATATTTCCGTTAATGAATAAAACCCTCCGGGTGCAGTCAAAACCGTTAACGGGAGGCGTTAAAAAAAAAAAAAGATGTGTTTTGGTATGCTGAAAAACAACACACTCGCGACATCCCCAAATCCATATGCAAAAAATCCCCAAATTTTAGGATTCTTCGTTGAAAGAGTCAAATTGATTTTCGCTACAACAATAAAGCTCATGTAAATCAATTCTACTCAATAAGGGTCAAATTGTTTAGATTGGTCTTGATATAAGCCAGTACCTCTTCATTCTGAAATCGATTTTGGTTTTGTTTTGTAGTGTGACAAGTTAAATACCAAGCTACATCAATAGTGCTGTGTTTTGGTCATGATTTATCTTTTCTTCTTTTAAGCTGTTTCTACAAAATTGTGTTTCGTTTATTGCATTCGCTCCTTTATTTTGTAATTTCATTTTCTGGTTTATAAATATTTTATATGGTTTATACGTAGTGTTTCGAGTTATGTGTGTAGATTTTCATTTGGTATTCCATAAAACCCCTCGTATACATTTATTTATTACTTATTGGAAACGGTGAAATAACCATGAATCCTTCAAAAATTAATTACGTAACCATAACAAAAATTGGTTAGAATCTTACATATTTTTTGCTTTATTTTTGCCCAGAAAACTCTCTTCGTATTCTCTCTCTAATTAGAGGTTAGTTTTGTTTATTTAAAATCTCATGGGATTGTGGTTGCACAGAGAGGGTGTTATGTAGAGAGGGCTGGCTTTTCACCTCATTGTTGCGAACCCACTGTCAAACTCAAATGGTTTTTACATCGGCAAACCGTTGGCACATGAGCACGATATCAAAGTGCGAGATGTTGAGTTTGGTTTTCACATCCTCTCGTTGCAAGGACTAGATTCCACTCCTCATGCAGAGGGTCATTTTGTATAAGAAATCTTGTTAGGATATCATATTTGCATTAGAGTTTTTATTTTTTTTTTAATAAATCCTTTATTTTATTTTATTTTGAGAAAACAATTATTAAACCAAATTCGGGTTGCTAGGTAGCTCAATTTCTGAAAGTTGAGTGGCTTGTGCATATATTGGTATTTATTTCATAATAATATTCACTAGTTAAGACCATTTTGAATTCGGAACGTTCATATCGGTTTAGGAAAATATTTTCTCTAATAATAATGTAATTATCTTTTTAATAAATCTTTTTGGTACAATTATTATGAACAATTGTTTTTTACCCCAAAACATAAAAAAACAAAAATTAAGCTCAGGTAAGTCGATTCCCCAGGTAAGTGAACCCGGTAAACTCTATCGTATGTATGTTTTAGAGAGCAAATGCAACGAGAACATTGTACAATTAAATAGCCCAAGATCAAACACATGCTTCAAAGTCAATAAACTGGAAACACAAGAAATGCCTAGTTTTTTTAAAAAGTCGACCAACTGAAACTCAATCGTTTGTATGTTTAGAGATACCAAATACAAGGGGAACATTATACAATTATATAAAAAAATGGAGAAATTCCAGTATTGCTAGAAGTGTTAATATATTAATGATATGATTATCATTTATGCCATAACAATTTGTTCCACTATGAATTTCATTCCTATCATCTTCTCATTTTCTGTCCTTTTATTTTCTATGGCTTGTTTTTATGGCAACAATCAAAATCAAAGAAGTTATTGAAATGAATGGTATTGATAGACAAATATTGAATCAGACCCAAAAAAAAGAGAGACAAATATTGAGAGGAGAATAGTTATTTTATATTCCATTATTACTCAAACGTGCTGCAGTGTATTCTAGGCCTCGGCGTTCGGATATTCGGGTCGGGTTCGGATCGGATATTTTGATTTCGGATATTTCGATTTTAGAGAATTAGTACCGATCGGATATTTTAAAATTTCAGTTTGGATTCTGTTTGGTTCCGGTTCCGGGTCGGGTTCGGGTCGGGTTCGGGTTCGGGTCGGGTTCGGATATCCGCAATTATGAGAAAAATTAAAAATTTGGTTAAATTTTGACATATATATCTAATAATTTTTATATATTTTAATAATTTTGGATATTTTAGTTTAAAAATAACTAATATATGCTAGTTTATGATTTTATTTTAGATAATTTGGTTATATCAATTGTAAATATAATTAATATTAGGGATATATTATTGTATTTCAGATTATTTCGGGTATCCATTCAGTTCGGTTCGGGTTTGGTTCTGATTCTTCGGATTTACGAGTTTAGGATATGTTCGGGTTTTTTATCGATTTCGGTTCGGATCCGATACCCTTATTTTTGGGTCGGGTTCGGTTCGGTTCGGTTCGGATAATTTGCACAGGCCTAGTGTATTCTACACATTTCTCCAATCTCACAATTTTGTAATCTTTTTTTATATATATATATATAGTGTGCCTTCGAAGTTTTTTTTTTTTTTGTCGTTTTTTTTTTTTTT
>OVAY01000169.1:26831-84675 GCA_900406395.1 Kernera saxatilis
TTTTTTTTTTTTTTTTTTTGTCGTCAGTGTGCCTTCGAAGTTAATCAGAGGATATCAGGTAATAGGCCTTTTTTCAATAAAAAGCATAGAACTTCAGAAGCCCAAATGTTTAGAAAACCCTTTCTCTCACTCTTAGACTTAAAACGATTAGCCTCCTTCCTCTTTGTTCATTTGACACCCAAAATGGCTTCGTCTGCGCCACAGGGATCTGTTGATCCCCTCACCGGGAAAGATCCGGCGAAGGCGTTAACTGCTGTAGCGTCTGGATTCTTCGAGAATGTGAAGAAAAACAGGCAAAGCTTCTTCCAGTTCTTCGCCATGACTGGAATTTTGCTCCTGAGCTTCCGATCGGTGAGTCAGAAGTACCGAATTCACGATCTGGAGGAAGACACGGCTTCTCTCAAGAAGGAGCGAGATAGCTTGACGGATCGTATGACTAAAATCAAGAGCGATCTTCTTCATCAAGCGTCGATTGACTCTACCGGCGTCTTCGCTTCTCGACTACGCCTACTTTTCGGTGACGATAACAAGTGACCGGAGATTTGATTGGTTTTAAGTCAAAGAGGTTTAGGTTACGATTTTCGCACTTGGACGAATGTTATTGTAGTTCTAAACAGATGTCTCTCTGCCTGTAATGGCTCCGTATTTGTCTTCTCCTTTTCTCTAGATTAGACGGTTTTAGCGAATGAATGAGTAGGGTTTTTAAGGTGCTCTGATTCAAACAATGGTGTATCATTTTGATTTTTCTGAATCTCTGCTTCGTGAAGTCATTTGATTCAAACAAGTTCATGTTCTTGAACGATTAGGAATTGCAGGTTTCTTCTGAGGCATTTCATCGAACACTTTAACTGCGTTTTGAACTTGCACACAGCTCTTTATGAAAAGATATATTTTCATCCATTCTTTGGACATGTATAGTTTAACGCCGGTTAAATCTTTGGATAATAATTTTCATACTTCTTTACCAAAAACAAAAAAGGTACAAAAATCCATACTATATATTTACTAAAATCATTCATGTTCTTAGAGATTATTGCGTAGCTCAACATTGAAGTTGGGTAATTAACTGGGCGAAGAAATAAAAGAAAGAAAGAGGGGCGTTCCGAGAATCGAACTCGGGACCTCTCGCACCCAAAGCGAGAATCATACCACTAGACCAAACGCCCTCGTGGTTCAAAATCTCGCACAATTTTTAATATATATATATATAATAAAACAAAACGTGACCTTCCTTCAACACTATGAGCTAGATTGACGCCGCCTTCTCCGATTTTTCGTAAAACAATGTCCGACGAAACAAAACCCGCGTCCTGCTACTCAGCCGGTTTGCCCAACGGCCTCGTAAGCCATGGTGACCACAAGACACGGCGCGTCTACGAAGCAGCTCGATCTCTGCATTCCGGTTCTGTGAAGGATCTGCTATCTCGTGGGGTCCGTATTACTTTCTCTTGCCCTCAGTGGTTTTTAGTGTTTCTCTTTCTTACCTCTTCTCCGTTCCGCTTCTAATTTCTTTTTGAATTATTTTTTTCCCCGATTTTTGATAAGTTCGTGTGTCTGCGCTCTGTTAGGTGTGCGAGAGATGTATTTTCCGATTGGTAGCCGTCGAGGCTTTTGATTCCGATTTTTCTTCGGTCTCAACGTCAACTCTACGGAGTTGGCTAGGAGCCGGCGATGATGAATCTGGTTCATCGGAGTCTAGCTGCTCCAGAATCTGCATTGTTTGTTTAGGTATATTGCAGTTCGTTTTTTCCGATGCCAAAGAAACGCTGGTGAAATCGGATTGTAGTAGTGATTACGCTGCAAGGATAACCGACTTGGTGAAGCAGGACGGTCATGAGTTCGATAGCTTTGGTCTCGAAGTCTCTGTGCCATCAACTATCACGGAGAATGAAC
Organism: Kernera saxatilis; assembly: GCA_900406395.1. Classification (NCBI taxonomy): domain Eukaryota; kingdom Viridiplantae; phylum Streptophyta; class Magnoliopsida; order Brassicales; family Brassicaceae; genus Kernera; species Kernera saxatilis. Next base: position 28,725 of record OVAY01000169.1, read on the forward strand.
GTGCAGTCTTGTAAGCTTCACTTGCATTTATGTTTAGGTTTTGGTTTTGGTTTATGAACATATTGAATCCTGTCTAATACATTGCACCTAGAAAGTATTTTTTCTCTTTTGCTATTTATCAGTTTTTTATGTTTCTGCCCTAGTTTTAAATTTTCTATCTTTATAGGTCATACCTTAAAGGAAAGTATAGCACCGAAGGTTGGCTGCTGGGCGAAAAAACTTCTGTAAAGGATGCCTTGAAATTGCTAGTCTTGGATCCACTTAAAACATTGTTGGTGAGTTGGGTTCTTCTTGAATATGTTTGTGTTTTGGAGATTGTTCAGTTGCTTAGTTTGTGACCTATGCTTCTGTTGCTTAGTATCTTATACAACAGGATCTTATAACCTGCCAATCTGTGGCAAATTAACAAAACCTTAAGAGATTGAAGACTTTGCATGTCTTCCCTGTTTTGAGTTTTGCAGGGCGCTAAATCAGATTCAAGCTCTTTTCACATCCGTCTGACATACTCTAAGCCATCAAATGAGGCTCAAGGTGTTTCTGAAACAACGCATGAAAGAAAGAAGAGAAAAACAGGTATGTTGAAACGTTACATCAATTTCTTATAGTTTTTATAGAAATGATACATTAGATCCCTCTGAATCAAATTTCCGATTTTCCAAGCGCTTTTTAATTATAGTATTTTATGTATAGATGTTGTTTATGCAGACGCGGAGAATGGATCAAACTGTATTATCGAGAAGCCATTTGAAAAGGTATTTGTTTGCATGTTTGACCCATAGATTTATATTAGAGTAGAACTTTCATTTGTCTGCGTTGTCATTATTTGGCTTACAAGAACTCATATTCTCTGCTTTTTTTATATCATTACTAGGTCTATGAACCATGCCTCTTGTCAGTTCATTGCAACAAGATGCCTATCTTTTTCAGTGGGAGATACTTTAAAGTAAGTCAAGCTTTTCATGTTCTTGAGGCAGTGTGTTGTAACCTAGCCATTCATTTGTGTGTAAATTGTAGTTTGGTAACAAATAAATTCACAGATGACCGAGCAGATCTTTAACCTCTTGTTGAGGATCTATTTCAATTGATGGTTCGATCTTCTCCTTGCAGTACTCCAGAAATGTAAGTCAAACACGATGGATTATTGATGATGAAAGAATGGGCGAAGCGTCTGTTGAGGTAGTACTCTTTGTGGTTATCTGGACATGTATATTACTCCTAAAGATAACAGTGAGTTGAAGAGTTTTTTATATTTTTTGTCAGGAAATAATTGGTGGAAGTATTCTTCCAGCATGCCTTGGGGATTCCTACAAGTTCCATGCTGCTGGCAGAGAAGATATTGATGTGATAAAATATCCCTTTTTCCGATTTCATGTTCATATTCAACAAGTTTATATTGATACTGAAAGAGCTTTATTCAGGTACGAATGTTGGGTTCAGGTAGACCTTTCTTAATCGAGGTTCAGAATTCCCGCCAGTGCCCATCTCAGCAATCATTGACAGAAGTTGAAGAAAAGATAAACAACTCACAGACAAAACTAGTAAGGCGTAATCGATTGAACACATATTTTGTATTAGTTATTTATATGTTTTTTTTTTGCAAGCTTACAAGCATTATTTTGGCTGCAGGTCGGAGTTAAAGACCTTAAGTTTATCGGAAGTCAGTGTTGGGCAATGATGCGTGAAGGAGAAGCAGAGAAACAGGTCAATTTTGTTAAATCCTATCGAAATATTGTTACCTTAACTCAATTAATAGTTTAGTGAGAAGTGTAATGAAGACTAATTGAACCAACTACTCCAATGTTTTCTATATGTTGCAGAAGCAATATGCTGCACTTGTATGGATTTCTCGTCCACTTGAAGAGAAAGATTTCAACTCAATTTCTTCCCTGAAAGAATTGGTGAGTGACTTGGTTTCTCTTTGCTCTATTTTTTTAGTCATTTTTATTGAAGTATAAATCTCGGATCAAGTCAACATGTCCGTCCTCAAACACCGTTCTTTGTTCCTAATGCAGACTGATTGTTTTCTTCTATATTATGTCACTGCAGAAAATCTTGCAGAAGACACCAATAAGAGTGCTTCACCGACGAAGTCCATTGGAACGTGAAAGGACTATACACTGGTTAGGGATAATCTATCGTGAAATTTTGTGTTTTGCTTACCTTTAAGCTTGACTGTTTAGTAAGCGTCAGTCTTTGTGGTTCCAATCCTCAGGATGAAAGTGGAAAAGATAAAAGGAAATTCTCACTACTTTCTATTACATCTATGCACCCAGGTTGCAACATCTTCTAACTCACCTCATTATAATAATCACAATTTAAAAGATGGACAAATTTTAATTTTTCATTAATGCAGGCTGGAACATACATCAAAGAATTTGTTCATGGAGATCTTGGTCGTACCACTCCCAGGTATAATAAAAGAGGGAGCTCCCTTCAATATTTAGATTATTTAAAAGTACTAGTTTTTTTTATGAAGATTGGTAACAAGAAGAAGCATCATTGAACCATATTAATCAAAAGAGTTTGTTTCACTTTGATTGCAGCATGGGGTCTATTTTAGGGTGCAGGGCGGAGATAATACAACTAGATGTGACTGATGTTAAAATGGGCGATTCTTGAACTGCCAAGTTACAATCCACAAGCTCTCCCCTTGCTTATTTTTGTAGTCTTGATTTCTATAAAATTTCATTTTTATAATTTATTAGTTTTATTGTATTCAATTTTTCTTACAATAAAGATTACTTTGAAATAAAATTAAGTGATTGGGTTAAATTCTGAAATACTTTTTACTCAAAAACATATTCGTTGTGATTGCATTAGCTGAATACGGCACAAATTGTCTCTGCCGGTTAATACAGTAGCTCTCTAAAGACAACAAGAAAGGAAAACAAATCTCTTCGTGTCTCTGTGTGAGAAGGATTTTTTAGTCGATCCATGAAGCATCCACCATCTTCGCCATGAACGCATACCGATCAGCCGCTTCGTCAATCTGTTACATCTCACAAACATTACTCGCCACTTTCATCTTTTTATATTCAATATAAATGTGACTGATATTCGTATAGTATATCTTGGTATAAGAGCTCAAAGCAACATAATTTTATGTTCCTTTTGTTACCATTTTTTGCGTTGGACGTCCTGCTCCATGCCCGGCTTTAACTTCAATTCGAGCAATTATAGGGTTCGTCTGTGGACTATTCTCTAAACTTAAACCTAATTCATATTGTATTGTCTGCGAAAGGAAAACGGGTTTCAGTGGAAGAAAAAGAAAGAAGATACAAAAACCAAACAAGAGACAGAGAGACAAACCGCAAGCAGCTTGAATGTATGAAGTGGGACGACTCTATCGTCATGATCAGCAGTTAACAACATTGTTGATGGGTACTGAACAAACCGATCCGTCTTCTGTTCCCATGGCCTCTTCACATTATGCAGAGGCGAATACCTTTTAACAAACTAAAACCATCAGATATCTTAAATGTTACAAAAAAGACAAGCTTTGTGTTTGACCTGAAAAAGACTTACTTCATCAGCCAATGGAACTCCTCTTCCTTGTCAGAACAACCAAATTCAGAAGTCCAAGCATGTCCTATTGTAAATTTGTGAAACCGAAGCATGTCCATGACCCCAACATGCGCCAAAGCACACCCAAAGAGATCCGGTCTCTGCGTAAAAGGTAAAATATCTTTATGCAACTATGTGATTGATTGTTATTTTCATGAGCTAAAATTTATAGTCTTTACCTGATTAATGCAAGCCCCTATTAGTATCCCACCGTTACTACTACCTTCAATACAGAGTTTCCTTGGTTGTGTATAACCAGCAGAAACCAGATACTCTGCCCCGGAAATGAAATCATCGAAGCAATTCTGCTTATTGGCAAGCGCACCTGATTTATGCCATTCCTCACCATACTCACCACCACCGCGGATATTTGCAAAACAGAACACAGCACCAAGATGCCTACTAAGCACAATACGGGTCGCACTGAAAAACGGCGTCATGCTTGCGCTAAACCCGCCATATGCATAGAGCAAACATGGGTGCGATCCATCTAGCTCTATATCTTTTCTAGCCACTATGAACATTGGTATCTTTGTTCCGTCCTTGCTCGGATAAAAGACCTATAAAACATAGTAATGGAGATATGGATTCAAAAGTAATGTCGGTATTGCAGATTCAAAGCGTGTAATGAATAAAGCATTTAATTTACCTGAGTGACTTGAAATGCTGTTCTATCGAATCCAGGTACAGCGATTTCACGGAATACCGTAACTTCTGGAGTTTCATTAGATAAGTCACACTTGTAAATCACACCGGGAGTAAGGAAGCTTGTGAACCTAAAGAAAAAGGTGGTGTCTTTACGCCGAGCAAAAACTCCACATACCGAGCCAATATCTACAGGTAATCTGTGAAGCAGGGAACCGGATTTCAAGTCTCTAATCTGCAGGATGTGTTTTACATCGCTCATGTAGCTCACAACAAGCTGATTTCCATTAACTACACAAGCTGTTGAGAGGACATCCTTCTCGTGTTCTGCTATAATATCCGTCCAATTGCTTGGTTCCTTCAAATCAACCCGAACTAGTTTGTACTTTGGGGCATCTTTGTTGGTAAAGAAAGTAAACAATGTCTCGTCGTTTGCAATAGCAATGTATTGTGCGTCAAATGTATCGATAAGCCTAACGAATGGAAGCAGAGCATTGCTTCCTCTAACACCTTCTAGACCTTTGGGAAGTGATGATAGATCACAATGATAGACTTTGTTTACAGGGTCACAACCTTCTTCAGTTGTCATAATTAAGTACTGCAATAAACAAAACATAATGGTGGGATTAATACTCAAACCAAAAACTTAAACTTCAGCTTTCTCGATTATAAGAAAATTGCTGGCTTTACCTTCCCATCATCAGTGACTTTGGATCCAAACATATGCTTGGGATTCTCTGGGTCTCTCCAACATAAAACATCATCGGATTGATCCGTCCCAAGGAAATGGTAATATAACTCATGGTAAAGGTTAGAATTAGTCTCTGTACCAGCATCTATCTTCTCTCCCTCTCTACAGCAACAAACCACAATCAGAAACAGTAATAAAAACTCCAATTTTTCAAACTGTTTCCTTAAAAAGTTTCATAGTTTAACCAAGACTCACTGTGGAGCTGGGTAACGACTGTAGAAAAAACCTTTCCCATCATGTGTCCATGTAATTCCACTAAACTTAACCTGAATTCCACAAAAACAGATTCATGTCAAAGTGGAAGACTAACAATTCAGGAGTAATTCGATTTGAAGAAACCTTACCCAAGATAAAGTATCAGGCTCCACTTTCTTATCTTCAATCTTCATCACTTTAATCTTTACCCAATCACTACCACTCGAGCTAAGCCCATAAGCCAAATACTTAGCATCCTCACTGATAGCTAAAGTGTTTAAAGAAACTGTTCCATCATCACTAAGAGTGTTGGGATCAAGCAAGATCTCTGCTTCAGTTTCCAAATCATCCTGAAAACCAAATTTCATCTTAATCAACGAAAATTGGAGATCAAAGAAGAGTTTAAAGATGATTCTCTGCTTCAAATTACCTGAATATAAAGCACACTCTGGGCTTGAAGACCTGAGTTATGGAAGTAAAAGTAGTTGTTCCCTCGCTTAAAGGGCGTATCATAGCGAGGATGATCAATAAGCCTTGTGATTTTCTCATGAAGCTTTTCCTTCGTTTCGCAAGTTTTAAGCACTGAATCTGACAATTTCACCTGCTTCTCTACAAATTCCTTCACTTCTTCAGCGTCAGGATCTTCCAACCTAACAGTGAACCAAAAAAAACGAACCTTAACCGAAATAATTTTACGATTGGCCCAAACCGGTACACGGTTATATAAAATCAAAAACAAACCAAAATTATGAGCAAAGTAACAAAATTTGGTCCAAAAATGGGACAAAATTTTGATATAGCTGGTCCAAAATATCAATAATGGGCCAAAATATAAAATAGAGCTGGTCCAAAAAAATCCTCGATACACGATTGGGCATGATAAAAAAAATAAAAATCCAAATCATTTATTCAGGAAAAAAAAATCAAAAAACTTGGGGGCAAAACAGCAGAAAATTCAAAATCTCCGTGATTAAAATAGTCACGGACTTCCAAAACAGCCTACTCAACAACGTGATCATAGTTACAGCTGAAAACGCAAACGCAAACGCTTTTTACCAACGGTAAGGATCAGAGACTTTAACGCCGTGATAATCTTCAACGACGGACTCATCCCGCCTCGCCGTCGGATACTGCAACCACTCCTTAAACGCCGAGAGAGATCCCATTATAAGTAAACTTAAATTTCCAACGCAGAAATAGTAAAAAACAAAAACTTTTTTAAGTATTTGGCGTGAAGTTTCGTGGAGTGGAAGGAAAAAGAAAATAGCGTCGATCGGGTATTTATAGAGAAGCGGCGCGTGCGGTTGAAATGAATTGTTTGTTGGAAAATTATTCTTTTTTGGGCAGATTAAAGAATAAGGAAACGTGAGAAAATGGAAAGAGCATTGAGTATCCCCTTATGTCGAAATTTTGAATCTGTCGACATTTTTTGGTAATGTTGCCATTTTTTTTTAATTAGAATTTGTAATTTACACAAACCTTCTTTTTTGGACCACTTTTTTCTTACAAACCAAAATGGCAATTTGCTTTTTCTTTTTATTTTTTTATTTTTTTAATTCTTCCATTTTATAAAGATTAAAAAATTTATGTTTCATATGTATTAAAATGTTGTTGATTTATAATTATGGTCAATCGATTCTTTCCTCTTACTCTAATTTCTGGTGACTCTCTGACCAACTACAACATCTGTCAACACAGTTGACTAGTCACGGATGTAAGTAACCAACTAAGCATCGTTGATTTTATATTAGTTTTTGTGACAACTTGGGATCGTACACTTTATATTGTTAACGACGTACACTATAGTACACTATTCAATAATATTTTGCTCTAATTAAGCCACCCAAATTCCATACTTTTCCATTGTTATTCTAATTTAGATATATGACTTATCGACGCCACACCCACAAATTAAAGTATTCCTCTCACCTAAAAAAATGTATTCTCTTTTAACTTGGTTTCCATTTATTTAATCGGTTATTTTTATTAAGATTTTAATTCGATCACAGTTCCTCGTATCATTAAAAAATAATTCGATTTTGGTAAATAAAATGTTTTTCTATGCTTGTTCTCATTTCCTCTTATGATAAGTATATTTAACCGTTTTTCAAAACCAATATTTATACTATACTAAAATTACATTGGAAATTCTTAGTCCTATGATACTCTTTTTCAACGATTAATCTCAAATAATGCCAGATGCGTGCGTGAGTGATAGTCATGTAAGCTACTTTTGTTTGATTTATATTTCAACTTTTTTCTAAAGAGTTAAGAGTTTTGCTAAATTCATCAGAAAAGACAAATTTAATGGGCACGGGTGATAGATCCGCATATCCTCTAAAATCTGCTTTATGTTTACATTTCTTACTTCTTGATCGAATCAAAGTGTATACGCATACAGAATCATGTTGTTATACATGGCATCCATTACACATTAAGATTGGGACAACTTTTTAATACTTTTTTTAAAAAGTTAGCACAACTAATTTTCTGTTATGAATAACAAAAAATTGTATAACAAGAAGTAGAAATCGGAACGGTGTCAAAAAAAAAAAAAAAAGTAGAAATCTGTGTATATCGGGCTTGAGGCCTATTAGTTATACCTGATTGGATTTGGAACCCATTTTTTTGGTTAAAAAAGTTCGATTGATTGTTCACAGATGAATTATGCACAGTCGATGACCTTTTCTAACCATGTTTCCATTACTCAGAATTACAAGGAAAACTTCGACCAAAAAAAAACAAATTATAATGAAAACTAATGTCCATTGTAGCCTCGACTTGTTTTACTATTTTACGTTTGTGGTTACGTATATACGTACACATTAATTAAAACATCACGAACTTATGGTATCGGCTAGACGCATTTTCCACCAGCTTCATAATTTCCTTAAGAAGAATTGTTTTGTTTTGTTTCTAAACCCAAATACAAACCATTTTCTGGTCATCACTTCCTGTTTTATTTTATTTTTAATTAATTTCTTTATAGTCGAGAAAAACCTGAACCGGTAATTATATATTAGTATTTAAAATCTGTAGAAAATCAGATTTTCTTTCTAGATAAACCATCTGGAATGGTCAAGTACTAGGAAGAGCTATGAGTAGGAGTTTTTTCTTTTATTGACTTCATTTTCATAACTTCACAAGACTTGGAAAAAATCTCGAATAAAGTCGGTTACTAAAATCTTTTACGTGAACCCTATATATAATCAATCCCATATATATTAAATTCACAAACTGGTTCTCCCTCACAGATAGAGAAATTGTTGAATACGATAATACCAATTTACAACATTTATAGAAGATGAGAGTCTTGAGACAACAGCCAATGATATCCGGATTTGAAGGTTTGATAAGTGAGCCTCTTCACCTTTTCCTTGATCAAGTAGGAGAGCAGTATCACTCTCGGATTATTTAGAAATTTATAGAGGTTCGAGAGATTCGCCCAAGTGCCGTAATGAAAGTTTGTAATCAATAGTCTCTCTCGTATCGGAGGCTGGAGCTCCATGCTAACTAGCAAAACTCATCGTCCCAAATTTTGAAGTGTTAGCATTCACCTTGATATAGGAAAACAAATATTTAGATATGAGTTTCGATTTTGAGAACACTTTTTTTTTTATTAATGAAAAAAGCTCGTTACTTGAACAATTTTTTTTTTGGTTGGGCAGCTCGTTATTTAGAACCCTTAAACACTAATAATAAGTATGGAGATTTTATGATCTGATAATATATATCCTCACGCAAAGCCAAAATACCAAATTAACTAGCTAGATCTCTATAAACTTGGTCTGTTTGCCCAATTAATTATCAAAATATATTGTTCAAGACCCCGAACTCCCGAAGTCCCGGACCCAAGTAATAAACTAAAAATACATAAACCAAGGAATAGTACTAAGGCACAAGAATACATCCATCTACTAACCCGCATTGCAATTATCATCAAAATATGATATGTATGACTTGCCTGTTTTGTCTAGAGATGATGATAAATAACTATGATCAGGCAACAAAATATTAGCGGAAACGCAAGAAAATTATGAATTTCTTTCAATTCATGACCAAAATAAAGCAAGCAAGTTATAAACTTGTATATAGGTCAGAGATGATATCAAATGAAGGAGTACACGTAATCTCTACTACTGTTTCTTCAACTTCAAATAGAATAAGGGAACATCATAATAACATCGTGGACTTCAAAACAAAATGCTTCTCTTTTCCCACATTACTATGTTCTCAAAGTAAATCAAAATCTCTATTACCTTTTTGGAATTTTGGGTCCTTCCCTTTTTCTCAGTGTTTAACCTTTTTCTAGAAGATGAAACATTAAGACCTCGCACTGGTCAACCTTCTCACGATATATTCCAAAGGTAATAAAGCTAGAAAGGAGAAAAAAAACGAAAGTTATTTATGGTTGTTTGGTAAAAAAAAAAAAGAAGCTATGTAATGATCTAGATCAGCATAATAAAGAGATCAGTCCAGGATCAATATTAAAAATGACTTAACATATGAACTCAAACAGAAAAGGAGCGAGAGAATCAAAGATGTGAGAATCAAGAGACTACCCCAGATCGAGAGGCTTGTCATCGCCAAGAAACAGACCAAGATAACCAGATTCAAGACATTGATAAAGTTATATATATATCAAGAGGGTTTTACGAAGAAACCTTAACAGATATCTATTGGCAGTATGCCCACCTCCCTCTTTCACACACAAAGCATATGCACACACTTATAAACATACATATTTGTATAGAAGGAGGTGGACAGAATGCCAAAGAAATCTGTAAGAAACTCTTTGTCAAACCCTCGTGAAAGGAAAAGAATAAAAGTTTAGATCCAATCTATTTTCCAGTGTTCTTTAAGGAAACCCTCTCATGAAATTGTATTCACCATATGGAGAGAGACACAAAAGGGGTCTTTGTAATAGACGGTATGGTGATGTGAGAGAAGGAAGGTGGAGCTATTTATTGAAGTAAGTGAGAGAAAGAGCGTCTAATAGAGGCAGATGGGTTGGCGTGGCTTTAAATTGAAACCCTAGATCCCATAACCACACAAAGATCAAACAAGTATCGTCTATAAAAATAAAATCATTTTTTTGCGCTACAGAGACAGATCAAAGAACTTGATGGCTTTCATTAATGGAATAAGAGAAGATCGATAGAATTCGGGTTTGAAAAGACCTCAGATCTAACAACATCAACAGATAATATTTCGTGGATGAGAGAGAGATTAGAAGAAGAAAAAAACGAACGAGGAAAGAGACTGGTTTTCTTGGGAAAAAGTAAACCAATATTTTTCGTTGGTAAAAGAAACTGTGAATAGTGTTTTGTTCGTTTTGTTTTTTTCACCAAAATAGTTAGAAACTTTTCAACGGGGTTTTTGCCTTTGCGCCTACCGTTTCCGTTTGCTTTTCTTTTCTTTTCTTCACCCTTTTTCCCGCAGAAAGAAACGTTGACGTTGGCAATGCCAATACTGTATGTAGTTGTAAACAATGTGACCCAAAAAATATAAATTTAAAATAAAATACAAATATGATCTCTTGCATATTTCTCTACGAATTTCAAATAGCTTATACTATTTTCGAAACATAGTAATGGACTAAAAATGGGTTTAGCTTTATCGCATTTGGCTTGAGAGAGTTGGCTCAACAAGTTATTAATTATTTACCTCGTTTTTTACCCAACTCATTGTCAATATATATAAAACGAAAAAATAAAATGTAGGAATCTGAACCATGGTTTTGTTGGTCGAGATTGATTGTATTGTGTGAATTACTGAATTGTAATAAAATATAATTATATCCCAAAAATTTGCGTGAGTACCATGCATGTTGTCACGGTGATATTACAAGATTCACAACCGTTACTAACAATAAAACTATCAAAATGATCAATAGTAACGTAAATAAATCCCAAGAACTCTGTCCACGTCACGTTGCATTGTATCAAGAAAAGGAGAATAAATATATTATTATTAATAACAGTCGTAAAGTATGGCGAGTTCATGTTAATATGAATTTTAACAATTTTCTCAGATGTTTTAGAAAAAAGAAGAATTTAACAATTTCCTCACTTCTGGTTCATGCGACGGTGCGAGACAACTTCTAATTGATGGGTCCATTTACTAATCCACTAGAGGGAGTGGATTACAGAATCCAAGGCTCAGGGTAAAAAAACGAAAAATAACAGTAATACGTCTAAAGTTTAAACTTTTAACCTATTTCTATTTGACCATAATTAACTCTCTTTAAAAGAAGAGTAAAATTCTCTAGGGTTAAAAAAGGGTCAATCTCTTCTCTCTTTTTCTCGAGATGGTAAGTCTCTTAATTATATTACAATAAATGGAAACAGAAATTATTTTTGGAACAACACAGATTAGTAATGGGAATTAAAACATCTTTCCCTCCCGTCAATTGATATGTCGCACTCATCACTCCCACGACCTTCATAAATCATACTCTCCTTTATTCTTCTACACAAAATTGCTTCGACAAATACCTACTTTTTTGTATATATTTTCTTTTGGTTTTGAGTGAAAAAGGAACAAACTCCCATAAAAATGGAGTTATAAATTCGTATGAATAGATGCATCCCTTCAAGGTATTAATTGCAGTATTGCATCAACTCATAATAATAATACTCCCTCACTATTAATTGCATCAAAATCTACTTCCTCCCCTATTTTTGCCATCAACTCCTCCTACTCTATCAAACTAACCTCACGATTTATTTATTTATTTTTAGGTTCATTCAAAACAATTGCTATCTTTTTGTTTCCTTCTACAAATATTTAAAGTTCACTATTAAATCCAAATCACTCGTCATATTTTATTGACTGAAATTAGCGAGAACGAAGGTTTCACGGTTTATTAAATTCAATCGACTAAATAACTTACCATTTAATTGGGGAAGAAAAAAACATTCAATAGTTTTATAGGAATTAACTGGATCAAAATTCATGACTTATTTACGGTGTTTTCTACTAGATGTAACGGATCAAAACGCCACAAGCTTTGCCAATTCATCGTTTTTTTTTTTTGTGACAAGTCAGACTACATACGAATCTCCAAAACATATAATCACTGTATGAAATTGATTTCTAGTGGTTAAGTAGAAATCGTAGAAATCGGTAACTCTGTTTTCTTTCAATGGACTCGTCTTACTGTTACCTCTGACATTGATTTGATTTTTCATATTTATGAAATAGGTTTATATGAAGAAATCCGAGAACAAACTCTCTCGTGGTAAAGGGTTGATATTTAATTGCATTCAATGATAATGAAAGCAAAAAACTGAAACATCGGGTTTGTCGGATTGTGAAGATGTCAGTAGTATGATTGAATCATTTAATAAAAAGCTTCAAAGTTTTGCTTTCCAGGACATTACAGGCTATTTGGATTCGACTTCTGTATTGTAAGGTTTTAATTTTAAATTCAAGATTAATATATGTGAAAAAGGTTTTTTTTAAACTATATATTGCACTAGCACAAAAAAAAGAAAAACTATATATATATTGCACAAGTAAGAAAAAAAAGATGGCCAGGTATATCACTACAACAAAGAAAGAAAAGGTAAAAAACATTTTCGAGAATCATCACAACATGGATCGACTATGTAATAATAGGGAAATCAGACATTTGTATTTGGTCAATTAAACATCAAACGGTCGGATGGAAGTTTGAAAAACAGAACAAGAAAACCCTAAATCGAAACATCAAACATCAGGTTTCGTGGCTTTTTTAGTAATATTTTGTAATCCGGATCATTACCGGACAATACAATGAACCCGCAACACATACGATCCCAATCTCTATTTCTCAAAAGTGCATGCGAATTTTGTTTACACTGAGAATTGAATTTACGCTTTGTCTCATTTTCATCTATACCACTAAAACATATGCGTTTGGGCATATGGTTCCTGAGGAGGATCATGCTACTTTTAAGATCCATTTAGATCAATGTAGTATAATTGTGATGGAATGTTAGGTAAGTGACTAAAATAAAACAAAATATAAAATCGAAAATAGTCTGGGTTGGTAATGTTCAATCGGTTTGATTCCCAAGCCGGGAGGGTTGATACATATGCACCTAAAGATTCAGTTCGTTCGATTCAATAAATATGGGGGTAAAAAGGTTGGTTAAAGTGGATTAAAAACTAATTAAAAACAATTACAAGTCGCCCGCACAAATCATAATTATGTTTTGGCGAATTTATTCCCTTCTTTTTCACTTTTTTTTTTCATTATGCATGCGTAGACACTCTCTCATGCATATCATCATCATTATCGTCATTTGCAATAATTATATGTGTATATCCATGGGCCAAATATTACAATTTTATATACATTATTATTTCGATCTCACTTATAGGTCATAAGCGCTCAAAAGTTCCCTTCGAAAATTTGGAATCATCCAATATGTCTATGAACATTATCAACGTTATCAATCTACAAAAAGCAAAATCAGAAAAAAACATTCAACTTATTTTTCTGTTCAATAAGTTAAAATTCTTTCTTCCTTTTTTTTTATACGGAAGATTTTATTTTTTTTTGTTGTTGTTAAGAGTTTAATAGGGAAGATCTATATATGTGAGATTCCATGATATTAAATATTTTATTTAGGGCAGCATGTCACGTGATGGAGAAGGGTTTAATGAGTTATTTGATTTGGATTCTTTATGCAGTTGACGAGTATTTAATATTGACATTTTGAATCCAACTTAATATTAAAAAATGAAATTTCTAAAGAAAATATCGAGTAAGAAGATAAAGAATGGAAAAGACAGTGTTGGGTTGGGTCGAACGTCAAGTGATAAGATGTCACAAAAGATCGGCTTTTTGTTATATAATTTCAAAACATGAATCATGCAGTCCCATGACTATCTAATCTAATATTCACATCTCCTACTTTTCGGTATCCTTTACTCCTCCTGTATTATGTTTTCATTTGTTTTCGCCTGGTTTAACTACGTGTCCACTAGGGTAGATAAACAAAGATTTTTGTTGCAACGACAAACGAATGACATCAACAAATGTAGATATCTTAGTTCAATTTAGCACCAAAAAAATTAAATTAGTTATTTTATTTTACTTAACTTAACTAGTCATTTTATGTAACTTTCAGTTCTATGAATCTAAAATTTTCATAAAAAATACAAAAAATACCGAAAGTTAATGATGCTCAAATGGGTGGGCAATGATAGGCCTAGTAGTAGCATAATAACTTGGGTGCCAATTATTTGAAAAACATCAGGGCTTGAAGGCCCAAATCATATGCAGAGGCTATCAAGGCCCAGTTATTAATTGCAGTCTGATGGTAATACGGCGTCGTAGAGATAGGACTCCTTCGTCTTCTAGTTCTAGGGTTCTATGAGGGGACAGGACTAAACGTAAGAAAAGCTGTTATTGGTGAAAATGGAGAATAAGGAGCCTGAACTCGAGAAATTGCCTCAAGATGAGGTTCCTGATCGAGAGCCAGACCATAAGAAGCTCAAGGTTTCCACTACCGGCGAGGAAACAGATTTGTCGGCTGCTGCAGCCGGCGGAAGCGGCGGCGCTGAACGTAGACCGCCGAAATACAGGCGCCGGAAAGTCGCAATCGTGTTTGCGTTTTGCGGGGTAGGGTATCAGGGAATGCAAAAGAATCCCGGCGCGAAAACCATTGAAGGCGAGCTCGAAGAGGCGCTGTTCCATGCCGGCGCCGTACCTGAGGCCGATCGGAACAAACCAAGACAGTACGAATGGGCACGATCCGCTCGCACCGATAAGGGCGTGAGTGCGGTGGGACAGGTGGTTTCCGGTCGCTTCTACGTCGATCCGCCTGGGTTTGTGGAGCGGCTCAACTCGAATCTCCCTGATCAGATTCGAGTGTTTGGGTACAAGCGTGTTGCGCCGTCGTTTAGCTCCAAGAAATTTTGCGATCGGAGAAGGTATGTGTATCTCATCCCGGTTTTTGCTCTTGATCCATGCTCACATAGTGAAGCTGAGATGGCTAGATCGGATTCAGGATACGAATACGTCAAATGTGTAGAGTGTTGTGAGAAAGGCTATAAGATCCCACTTGGTGTTATGGGCAAAGACACTTGCGATGATACAAAATCTTTGGAGATTCAGTCAGACATTTCGTCGAGCAACTGTGATGCTATCAAGTGTGAAACTTTGAGCTCTAATGTACCTAATGGAGAAAATAACATAAACCCCGAATTTCCAGATGGAGCTGATGCATCTGCTCGTGTTAAGACCGAGGTAAACCTTGATTCGAAGTCTAAAACAGAGGATATGCAATACGAGGGTTGCAAATCTAATTTGGATTCTTTGAAAGAATCTGAGACTTTGGCTAAGGGAGAGATGGATAATGGGGAAGGAAAAGACATGACTAAGAGCGAGAGCAGCAAGTTCTGTTATGGAGAGAAGGAAAAGGAGAGGTTTAACAGAATTCTAAGCTGTTATGTTGGTTCACATAACTTCCACAACTTCACCACCAGAACAAAATCAGCAGACCCAGCTGCGAATCGTTACATCCTCTCTTTCAATGCAAACACAGTGATTAATCTCGACGGAAAAGACTTTGTGAAGTGTGAAGTTGTTGGACAGAGCTTCATGCTTCACCAGATCAGGAAAATGATCGGACTTGCTGTTGCAGTCATGAGGAACTACGCACCTGAATCAGTGATCCAAACCGCTTTCAAGAAGTAAGCTTTTTATTTTTCACTACTTCCCTGAATATAGAATTGTTTGAGGCAAACTGATTTTGGAATTGGCAACTCTTTACAAGGGATGTGAGAATAGTTGTACCGATGGCGCCAGAAGTTGGACTGTACCTCGATGAATGCTTCTTCACATCTTATAACAAAAGATTTAAAGGCAGTCATGAGGAGGTGTCAATGGAAGAATACAAGGAAGTTGCTGAAGAATTCAAATGGAAGCATGTTTACTCTCACATTGGCTCCGCAGAAGAAAAAGATGGAATTGTGGCGATTTGGTTGCATTCACTGAACGAAAGAAACTATCCAGACCTACGCGTTGTTGAACACAAGCCGGATGAAGTCATTGTCTATAAGAAGATTGGTGCAGCCTCTGAAGAAAAGATCGACGAAGAGGAAGTTACAGCGAAAGAGAACACTGATGGCACAGGAGAGCTATTCCTTGTCGATAAGGTAAATGATGAAACCTCTGAAGAAAAGAGCATGGAAGAGAACGCTACTGGGTGAAGCTGCTTTTGTTACTGTGGATCACTTGATTCAGGTGGAAGCATCGAGCTTTATCCGCTGGTTCAAACCGGACTAGTGAGCGAGATGAGTGACTTCGTGCCTCAGTTTTTATAGATTTGGACTTTGTTTCCGTGTCCTTCGAGGCTTTGAGCTATGTCACTCATGAACAGCTATGGTGGAAACTCAAGTCATGTCTTATTATGTTATCGAATTAAAATGGCTTTGCCTAGTTTTGTCCTCCCACAGAATTTCACGACCCATCCTAAACCCCCACTTGATTTTCCCTCGAAACTCCTTAATAATCATCACTTCAATCACGAAATATTCGGTTGATTTAAGGATGAAACGAGCATAAACTATTAACCCACCAAAAGGATTTCACGATTTGAAAATTCTCAGAACATTACATCAATCACACAACCCTAATGGGAACAAGGGTTATTAGGAGACATTAATACAAATTGTTAATTTTACATATAACCAGACGGCATTCAAATCGACAACAACGGAAATCAAATTAGGTTCTAACTTGAAAAGATTGCTATCAAGCGTTTGCAGCATATCCTTTTTGGTTTTTAACTTTTTAGTATGCCAATACTTAAACTCCACGTGTACACAGTGACTGTGATGACTTAAACCATTTTTGCGTACGATTACTATATACGCAAATCACCGAAGCTAGACCGAAGAATTCAGAGTAGTAAGCTTGTGTGCCATAAGAAACCCACTTTTTGTTATAGTTTTAGAAAAGTAGAGATATTTCGAACGCGTTCCACATGCAAATGACTCAACCTTACTCAATCTGATGTGAAGATTCGTAGAGTATGATAATGACACGAAACTCTAAAAGCTAGACCAAAACTGGTAAAATCGTCGCTTAAGCGTGTAGGAGCAGTTGAGGAAGTAAAGGGGAAGCAGAGCAGAGAATGCGACTATAAAACAGAGAGCTCTCGAGATGAAGAATCACAGTACAGACATCAGAACAGAGATTCTCAATAGCAAAGAGAAGAATAACAAAATGGGGATAGTGGTATTTGAATGGGGAGACAAGCAACTGACGCTGCTGCAGAACAGAGACACTTATGATGCCTGGCAAGTTTAATTTATTCAAGGTTTGATTTTGTGCACATTTGTTGGTTGATTTTGGTGTTTTATGTTTGAGTGATTAAAAGGGCAACAAGACCGGCGGCTTGGGATGAAAATAACCAAATACTGAGCGGTCGGCTTGAAGAGAAGTATGGGACATGGTTTGGTATTTCGAAACAAGGCCGAGTTGCTTTTTTTTTGGATGCAGTGCTCCTTTACGAACTTAGCGATTCCGTGTTGCTTCCTATAGATTTTTTGAAGGTTTGATTGATGTTTTTTTCTTTTTCTTTTTTAAAACTATTTGGATGGATCTCACGAGACTGCTTTGATTACAGGGCCAAAAGAGTCCAGGGGACTTTGCAAGGGAACTGTGTGAAGATTCCAAGCGTAACCATGGGCTGGCCTATAACCTAATTGTGGCATATATAAACTCAAACTCGATGTTTTATATCTCGAAAATGTTTCGAGTGGATCCACATATCCGTAAGGAAGAGGTTGGTTTTGGTGTGCATACCCTTTCTTTAACCGGGCTCGATTGGCAAGCTGGCAAGGTAATTTAGTATCAGATAAGTTGTTACGATACTCTATTTTCATAGAGAAATAAATGTATTTCTTTTTCTTTACAAAAATAAAGTAAAATCAAACTCTCTTTTTTTGGTATTTATGCAGGATGCATGTCTGAAAGACCGTTACGAGGAGATGATGGGCCATTATAAATACAAACCACTACCATCAATGAGGGAGCTTGCTGAGAGGTTTATGTATGATCCACACCCAACTGTCGAAAATGACAAAATGAGCGCATTTTTGGTCGACATGATCGTAAGAGAATTTAAATCATTAATAATTGAGCTAACCCCTTGTTTACGATCTTCACTTGCAATTATTTCCTGTTGAATTTCAGAGACTACGCGAACGCTATAGAACATCGAGCACAACAGCATTGGTCGTGAAACCCACTAAGGAAGTAAAGTTCTTTGAGAGGTTCTTGGACTTGAAGGATGGGCCTGATGGCCAATGGTATGAATACAACTTCACTTTCAAAATCACCGCCTAGTTACAATCAACATATCGCAAATCCGAATCTTCTTATTTATCTATAATAGATCTTAATTATATAAAAAAAGTAACAGATCTTAATTAACCTTGTCGATTAAGGGAAACCTATCTCCCTTGGTCAAACTATATCTCTAGTCTAATACCAATATGCTTCAGATGAATAAAATAATAGTTTGTTTTCTCAAACTTTCCTTTGTCGACTTATAAAGTTCACTTTATATTTAACATCTATCCAATTCAATTGATAGATTTTGAGTTCTTTTTTCGTATATATAGTTTCTCTTTCACTTTATGTTCACCTTAATTCATCATGTATTTCTCAACCCGTGAAGCTCGATCGTATGTTTATAGACCAAATCCAACGAGAACATTATGCACATAAATAGCTGAAGATAAAAAAATAAATAGCTGAAGATCAAACACATGCTTCAAGTCTATAAACTGGAGGAAAAAAATGCGTTCTTTGGAATTTTCTGATAACTTTTATGGGTTTGTATATTTTAATTTTCTTAGCATGTTAATTAACTTTTAAAACTTATATGAGTTTGTATATTTTAACTGATCAACATTAGCACAAGAAATTGAACCTACACTAATTATGTTGTAACAATTTGAAATTTTACATTTAACCACAGGGTCCCTTTAACCACACGGTATTATAATATCCAAAATCGTCAACGACTATAAATTAGGCTCTAACTTCAAAAGATTATTAAACAGCTATCAAGCATTTGCAGAATATCCTTTTTGGTATGCCAATTCTTAAACTCCACATGTACATGATTGTGATTAAGTCATTAAACCATTTTTATGTATGATTACTACGCAAAAAACCAAAGCTAGACCAAAGAACAGCCGGATTCGAGTCTTAAACTTGTGCCACTAAAAACCAATTTTTGTATATTTTTAGAAAAGTACAAATATTTCTAAAGTGCTCCACATGCACATTAGTCATCAATTTCAATCGAGGAGAGAGTATGATAATGACACGAATCATCAAAAGCTAAACCAAAACTGGATAAACTGGACAGCTGAAGAAGTAAGGGAAAAGCAGAGCAGAAATTGAACCATAAACAGAGTGCGTCAATACTAATTACTTTAATAATTTTTTCATAACTTTAGACTACGGATTAGGAGAAAGATAGATATAAAATTAAGCGTGTAAATCGACAAATTTATGTCCAACTAATTGATCTAGTTTTAGCATTGCCATATATTTTGCTAAAGTAAAATAATGGAGAAATTTTTTTTTTTTGGTGCTAAAAATAATGGAGAAATTAAGTATTGAAAATTTTAAATACTACAAATGGTGTATAAGTGCACGAGTATACTAAATCATGCATTTAAGGGAAATAAATACTAACGACTGAGAAATATAATCAGTTCTAAATTGGACTGAATATATTTCTCTTGTTTTTTTTTGGCCAAAGGACTGAATTTCAAAAAGTAATTTTAAAAATAAAATTCTCGTAGCATAAAATAGCATTTGAAACAATTGTCATAATGGCGTTCTTAGGTGTACATGCAAATGATGCAATTACAAAAATAACATTGCCAAGACAAAAGTTATAGTGCATATATCTTTCACCATGTACATGAGTGACTCCATCATTACTCAATCAAGGAATTAAGAGTTTTGGTAGATGATGACTAGCTACGCAACTCACCAAAATTGGATATATTCACGTGGGCATGTGAAGGAAATTAAGGAAAAGCATAACATAAATCGATTATAAGTAGAGGGAAGAGGCACTACAACAATAGCAGTTTCTTAGAGAAGACTCAATAATCAAAAGGATTTCAAATAATCAGAAGAGAGAAAAATGGGGACAGCGAATTTCTATTGGCAACAAGACCAGGACCAACTGCTGCTCCAGCAAGACAGAGAAGCCAGGTATAAGTTTATTCGACCTTAAACTATCCATCATCATCATAACTAATTACAAGAGTTTTTGGTTCAAACATGTGATTAAAGGGTAATTAAGCCAGCTTCTTGGTGGGATGAGGATGAGGAAACAAAAGACATATTGGGAGGAAGGGATAAGAAAACAGGAGGGACATGGTTTGGTTGTTCAAAGCAAGGCCGAGTTGCATTTCTTGTCAATGTGACGCGTCGAACCACTTTTACCCATGCCGGAGCCGAGTTGCTTACTGTTAAGTTCTTGAAGGTATACTTAATTACTGTCTTTAATATTTCTAATTATAAAAAGCTATTACTTACTTTGGTTCTCATGATCGAGATGTCTGATACAGGGCAAAATGACTCCAAGTGAGTTTGCAAAGGAACTTACCGAGGACAAAAGTCTGTCTTCTGGCCTTACTTTTAACTTAGTTGTGGCAGACATACCTTCAAAATCGATGGTTTATCTCTCTAAACTGTCTCCAATTAAGGAATTCGTTAAGATAGATGTTATTGGTCCTGGTTTTTATGTCATTACCTCTACCGGACTCTATGATCATACATCTCCTCAGGTAAATTAAAATGACCTAATCCTCTAGTCTAACATGATTTAAGTGCGTATACACTGATCATAACATTTTTTTGCAGAATAAACGCCTGAAAGACAAGTTCAATGAAGTACTTAGTGAATATAAAAACAGAGAATTACCCATGAAGGAAATTGCTGATAAGTTTATGAATGCTGATCGAATCACTGTACCTGAAGGTGAAGAAGAAAGCGATACTAGCAAAACTGTAAGAACAAAATAAAATAAAATAAAAGTCACTAATCCCATTCATATGCATTAATTGATGTTTAGGATTATTCATCCACTTTCTTTTCTTTTTGGATTTAGGGTCAAAAGGGATACGACAATGGAACAACAATGCTGGAGGTGTGTCCCAATGGAAAAGTAAGCTTCTATGAGGCATATTACGAGAATGGTGAATACAAAGACCATGAGTTCTTTTTCACCATCGCGTAGTACAATAAACCGTGAAGATGATCGATATGAATATTAGTATTATATAATCTATACATAATCTTATTGAAGCTGATAAGCTCTTAAGGATCTCAACCTATTCGATTCAGGGAAAATTGTTTCCTTGGTTGATTATATATCTATAGTTTAAGAAGAATATGGTTAATAAAAAAGAAAAAAGTTAGTTTTTCTTAACCTTTCCTATTACTTACATTTTTATTTTATTTAATGCTTAACATGTTCATCTATTCAATTCAATTGATGGGTTTTGTTTGGTTTAATAATTTTTCATAGTTTTTTTTTTTTTTTTTGTGAACCCTGAGAAAATTAAAGTAATGAGTTAAGAACCATGAAAGTTACTTTGTCAAAAGCACTAAGACCAAATACTATGAGCAAGTTGATCCCATTTCACTTTTGTAATGACTCAAAGTTTCTCTTTGGTCTTAACTCTGAACACACTTTTCTTAGTCCCTGAAGAAGCCTTAACTACGCAGGACAGGATTCACAGCATCAGCGCGATCAAGTGCTTGTAACTTGATGATTCTTAAATTCAACGAGTACGACGATTATTATCCTAATCACCAAGACTAGACAAACAAAAAAAAATTGGAAAATTGGAATATTAAGGATCACTACGCAACTCAACAAATATAGACCAAAAATGGATAAATATGACTTTTAATCGCGTGGGCAGTTGAAGAATGAACAGAAGAACATACTATAGGTCTATAAATCGATTAAAAATACAGAGAAGAATCACTACGACAATATCAGCTTACTTCTTAGAGAAGACTAAATTAGCAAAAAAGGATTTCAAATAATCGGGAAGAGAGGAAAATGGGGACTGTTGGAGAATCAAGGATGCAATTGAAATTGAGCTTAATCTGACCCCAAAAAAATACCAGAATCAAAGATAAAGAGATCGAAATGAGAGACAAAGGAGAAACAATAAAACAGAGCACACCGGAGGAGTTTACGTACGATTTCGGTAATGATCGGAGTGACCACTAACCTACGTCTCATCTAGCCACTAGAATCAACGGATTCGAGTCATAAACTTGTGTGCCGATAGAAACCACTTTCTGTTATATTTTGATAAAAGTTAAAGTATCAATATTTCGAAAGTGTTCCACATGAAAATGACTCGACCTTACTCAATCTGAGGTGAGAATTCGTTGAGTATGATAATGGCACGGATCACAAAAAGTTGGGTAAATATGACATAATCGCGTGGGCAGTTAAAGAATGAAAAGAAAAGCATATGATAAGTCTATAAATCGATTATAAATAGAGAGAAGAATCATTACAGCAACAAAAATAGCTTACCTCTTAGAGAAGACCAAATTAACAAAACCAATTTCAAATACAATCGGAAGAGAGGAAAATGGGGACTGCTGGAGAATCAAAGATGCGATTAAAATTGAGCTTAATCTGTCCCAAAACAATACCAGAATTCAAGATAAAGAAATAGAAATAAGAGACGAAGGAGAAAAAAATAAAACAGAGCACACCGGAGGAGTTTTACGTACGAGCTGGGTAATGATTGGAGTGATCACTACCTAAGTCTCATCTAGCCACTAGAATCAACGGATTCGAGTCTAGTCTTAAACTTGTGTGCCACTAGAAACCGCTTGTTGTTATAATTTTGTATCAGTACAAGTATTTCTAAAGTGTTCCACATGCATCTGAATCCAGGCATTACTCGATTGAGCAGAATATTCCTGGAGTGTGATAATGACACGAAACGCGAGAAGCTAGACCAAAAGTGGTAAAATAGTCTCTTAAGCGTGTGGGGCAGTTGAGGAAGTAAAGGAAAAACAGAGCAGAGAATGGGACTATAAAACAGAGAGGGTCACAACTCTCTCGAGAGAATTAAACAATATTGAGCTAACCTTTTATATGATACTCACCAACATTAATCTCCCTTCTTTTTGTCTCCTTTGATGGATTCAGGGAGAAACTGGGCAAACAATGAGTACAATAGCAATGGCGGTGAAACCCACAAAGGAAGTAAAGTTCTCTGAGAGGTACTTGGACTCGGAGGATGGCGACTGGAAAGACTACGACTTCACTTTCAAAATCACCGCCTACTTACAATCAACATGTACGGGGATCCGAATATCACTATTATTATTTATAACAATATATATGCTTAAAATAAAGGGTATAAATAAACGTATTTTCTTGGTCACACTTTACTTTCATCTTAACTTGAGGTATTTCTCAATTCCGGTTGAGAACACCGAGCCATAGTTTGCAGAATGAATGCAGACAACTGGGCTATATGTTATATTGAACCTACTAACTTGAAATTTCCCAGAACCTGGAATGACTCGCACAACCCAAATGGTAACATGGATTCTAATGGCAAATAAATTATTTATTAGAAATTAAGCTCTAAACTTCAAAACTAATGTAAATCAAGACCTCAATTTCATCACTTAAACTCGTAAGTTGGCACAGGAGGCGCATCAAAGCTCTCCAGAATCTGAGATTTGCTCCCAGAATTATCCTCAGATTCCTTCTTCTTCCCATTTCCAAACAAACCCCCAAACCAAGATCCCGAGCCTGACTCCGGAGCAGAAGTCGTCTCCGGTACGGGCTGACCAAAAATCTGACCCATGGGCACACCAGATGGTACCGAAGCTGCATCCTCCATGTAAACCTGCGAAGCACTGTTGAACTCACTATTGAGTTTGTTCAACGCGATCCCGGCTCCTTCTATGAGAGCCAAAAACACACCTCCAGCTAAAGTAGAGCGAGCGGACGCGCCAAATCCTTGACGCATCGAGAGAAGGCCTCCAGTGGCGGCGCCAGATAAGATCGAGTTCCACGGATCTTCCTTCTGTCTCGCGTACACCATGGCGCAATCGAAGGTTGAGAAAAGACCACCCCATACGGCGAAGCTTCCTCCCACTCGCGGCGCGTTCATCCGTACAGCCTGGGTGCCGCCGGAGAGACGAGCGCCGGCGGGAGAATTGTAGATTCCTTTGATGAAGTGAAAGGCGGATCCTCCAACAGCACCCATGCCGAACGCGCCGCCGATATCATCGAGTATCCGATCGGGACATGGCTCTCTCGAGGTTTCTGGAGTTCCCATCGATTTCGCTTTTCGTCTACAACTGAGAGAGGAGGAAAAATCAAAGAACCCTAAATTTTGTTTTCATTTAAGAAATTAAGAACGGAAAAAAAGAAATTTGCGAAAATGGAAATGTATCACTGACCGAAACTTACGTGTTCTTCACGGTTTTAGAATATTCAAGGCCCAACTTGGCCTTGGCCCATTTAAAAAATGAGTAGAAAGGAAATAAAAATCAAAAATGCCAAGTCATCTAATATGCTTATCTCCTTTCCCCACCTCACAATGCCACGTCACGACAGACAGCATCTAAAATCAACCAATCACAACGCGTCTCTACAGATAACTTCGTTTCTCTGGAGTTTGCTTTTAGAGCCATCCGTTGCTCCGTTGCTCTATCTCCTTCTCTCTCTCTCACCACATAAAATTCATAAACCTCACAATTTCTCAATCTACCAAACATATCAAAACTAAACCAAATCTATCACTCTAAACAATCTTCATCATGGCTTCAGTAACCTCAGCCACCGTCGCAATCCCATCTTTCACCGGTCTCAAACCCACAATCTCCAAACCCTCCGCCGTCGTCAGAATCCCCACCGCGACGGCAACACCGAAGCTCACCGTGAAGTCATCTCTAAGAGACTTCGGAGTCGTGGCCGTAGCGGCTG
Source organism: Kernera saxatilis (assembly GCA_900406395.1). Lineage (NCBI taxonomy): Eukaryota > Viridiplantae > Streptophyta > Magnoliopsida > Brassicales > Brassicaceae > Kernera > Kernera saxatilis. The sequence continues at coordinate 53,905 of OVAY01000169.1, forward strand.
CAGCTTCAATTGCTTTGGCCGGAAACGCCATGGCAATAGATGTTCTCTTGGGAGGAGGAGATGGGTCTTTAGCTTTTGTCCCCAACGACTTCACTGTAGCGAAAGGAGAGAAGATTGTGTTCAAGAACAATGCTGGATTCCCACACAATGTTGTGTTCGATGAGGACGAGATCCCAAGTGGTGTTGACGCGACCAAGATCTCGATGGACGAGCAAGCTCTACTCAATGCTGCAGGAGAGACGTACGAGGTTGCTTTGACTGAACCAGGGACTTACAGCTTCTATTGTGCGCCGCATCAGGGTGCTGGTATGGTCGGTAAAGTCACCGTTAACTAATCAAATGTTTGTGTGAGTTAGTGAGAGAGAGTCTCTGACTCAAGTAGAGGCTTTTCTTTCACATTCTTACATATAAAGTCTTTTGTAATTCTAAAGAGTGTTGAATCGAATGGACCGTGATTGGTGTAATGTGACTAGTTCCATAAGTGGTTTTTTGTTTGTTTGTAATATGTAGATTTATGTCTCGCCCTTAAGATTTTTAAGAATATGATAAATTAAGTAGTAAAGAAAAATGGTATAATAAGCAGTTTTTTATATAAGTCGAAAGTTCTGGAGGTTTTGCTATGCATTAGACTCTCTATATTCAGGATCAATCGCTGATAATAATAATAAATCATCACTGTGTCAAACAGGATTTGAGTTCAGATAAATAGTGTAGATATCCATATGTACCTTGCTTAAATCAAGCCATAACATACATGAAGTTTAGCAAGTATAAAGTATAACAAGTATACAACCTAATTTTATCAGCTATAAACTCGATTACAACATGTATAAACCTAACAACAACGTTGTAAACCTAGTTACAAATTACAATAAGTAAAAATTAAGCTCTGCTCTAAGTCCTTGGGCTCTTGAACTGAATTCAACTACTACAGAATCGCAGCCCATTGAGATCCAGGATCGAGTTATGTCACTGAAAATAGGAATAGAATCGTACAAAAGAGCCGTTAGCAGGGCTTGCTCATGATTATTGGGAATGCGGTGCCACGTTAGATCAGGGCGTAGGGCTCATTTCATCCATCATTTGTGCACGAGCAAAGCTCAATAGTACATATAGGTTCATATAGCATAAAAAAAACTAAGTGAATAGGTATGAACCATGTTAGACCATTAATCGCTAATAGTTTATGGTGTGCCGAGTTCATTTACTAAACAGGGCATTTAACCACTGAGGTTAAAAAATTTATCATTAAAATTGTCAGTGGCCTGATTTAACCCATTTAGGTGATTGGGCCGATAAGCCCATCACTATGCAATCTTTTTGGGGGGAAACTAAACAAGATTGATTAGTTAAGTTATGGAATTGTGTACCTCACTTACGCATATAAATGTTAGGATTGCATTAAGAAATCAAAATCAAAATTGCTCTGGCGTAATGCCACTCTACACAAGTTTGTCGACTATCATATTTTACAAAATAACAAAAGTGTTTTTTTTGTGGCAATTAAGGTTTCTACACGTGGAACTGGATTTGCTTTTGTGGGCAATGAAATGTATAATTTCAGTCTTTGACTAGTAGTCGTTATTTTGTAACGAATTGTTCTTATCTAAAATCGGTGGTTAATAATTCTGAGGAGTAACCTACGTTTGCCTCAAAAGTCAAAACTAGAAGACTTTAAGACTCTTAATCTAACTTTTTTACTTTTCTGTTTTCTCGATTCATTTTACTCCACGTTATAATAATGTCTGTATGCTTAGTAAAATATGATGTGTTTGTTGTTAAAAAAATAGGGTGTTTTCTTAAGTAACTTTTGTTTTTAATTTTTTGTTTTCAAAATTATTGTCAATTTATATTTCTTCACGTTTTTGTATTCTACTGATAGTGATAACCATTATCGAAAGACGACAAAAAAAAAAAAAACCATTATNAAAAAAAAACCATTATCGAAAATATATTTTACACGACGAGAAAATAATTAAATTGATTAGTTTCTAACACGAATTTATTATCTTAAATTTTAAACAGTAAATTAAACTCAGCCCATAATTATCCATACACGTTTATTTTGATCTGGAAAAGGTAAATATTTTGTAAGATAATATCATCTCTTTAATCAAAAGATCTGTCAATCAACCTATACAAACAGATGGATTGCTACATTTCAACATTTTTTTTTTTTTAATTAAGAAGTAAATCTCAGATCTATGTAGAAACTCAAACTAATCTTTTAGGGAAGATGTAACCCACGGATAGATCCTCTCTCCAGATATGCAATTGGATCCGAAAGCAGAAATCCATATCCGTGTGGATGTCTATAAACAATGTGTTGTAGTTCCACGCAACATGTGAATCGAACTTGAAACGTGTTGGCGTCCCAGATCCGTCTCCTTACCACCTGACCACAAGGTTATGGAATACATTTCCACATTTAATAGATCAAAATTACCAAATTAAACTCATTATCATTTACCTGATTTAGACCAAACATTAATTTATCTTTCGATTTCTCAATCCTCCAACAAATCTCCGTTATTCTTTTTTAATTAATTTGAAAATCGGATTTTCGAAATAACACAACACTGTTCCAAAATTCTTTTGCATTCGCTTGCTTTCCATAGGAGCTATTTTCCATAACCTTAGCATATCAGAACGTTTGGTATAGTTAAGAAATAATAGATTATGTAAGTTTTTTTTAATCAAAAACTGGCTTTCCATATATGAAAACATGATAATATAGAGGATTGCACTCTACTAAATAGCAATTTAACTAGTGCCAACAAAGTATCAATTTAACTGCAAGAAAAAAAAAGGAGTTATTTGAGTGGGAAAATACATAAAGGAGAAACCGTTGAGAGTTTTGAGACTTGAGAGATCCAAAGGTTAGAAAAAAAGGGGAAAGAAAGAGCATCTTGGGAGGTAATGTGGTCTGAATAGAAGCCAAGCAACAAAACGACAAAACAATAAGGCATATCAATGAGTCGACTTTTTTGTTGAAAACAATTCGAAAGCCTCTTTCTTATATAAAAAAGAAGAAGCTTCCACGTGATTTCCCCTTCTCTGGTCAGTACTTCTCTCTCTCATGTCCGTCTCTTCATCAAATTTTCCCTTCTTTTTTTAAGTTAAAAGAAATTCTAGATCGTAAGATCAGTTTTACTTTTCTAAATTTTCAATTTTATTATACTTTTTAAATTTTCAAATTCTGCTAACTTGGTTGAGTAAGTTTTTTTTTTTCTTATTAAGACATTTTAGAGTTTAAAATGTATATGTCATAAATGGTTGTAGCAAATATTGTTTGTGTGGTCATACACTGGTGTTATAATGTTTATTGATTTCACCTAAATTCTATAACAAAAAAGAGATTCAACTTAGCTTTTAAGATGTTAGAAATACTAGATCGTAAGAGCACTTTTACTTTTCAACTTGCTTTATGTTTATACACTCGTGTTATAATGCTTCAGCGTGAGGTACTATTATTCAGCCGAGTACGTCTTTCCAAAATAGAAAAAAATGCAGCACATCGTTATTTTATAGGAAAAATTCTATAAAAATATTCCAACTAAATTTTGATAAGTTTTTTAATACCTAAACTTTTTTATTATCTAGTTTAATATCTCAACTAAATTTTTGACATATTTTAATATATCAATTTTCAAACTATACCTATTTAACACTTCCGATTTAACGAAATAGTAACATCCGTTAACTTTTTATTTTTTAATAATAAAATATTAATATTTTATTAAAAAATATTTTAAGAAAACAAAAAAATAAAAAAAATCTAAAAAATTCTAGAAAATCAAAAAAAAAATCTACATAATAAAATTCTAAAAAATCCTAAAACATTCTAATTTTTTTAGAATTTTTTTAGTTTTTATTTTATTTTTCGTTGTTTTTATTGAGTTTTTAAATAAAATATTAATAATTTATTATTTAAAAATTTGTAAAGTTAACAGGTGTTACTATTCCGTTAAGTCGGAAATGTTAATTGGGTACAATTTAAAAGTTGATGTATTAAAATATGTAAAATAATTAGTTTTGATATTAAACTGGGTAATAAAAAAGTGAAGATATTAAAAAATTTATCAAAATTTAGTTGGGTTATTTTTATGGAATTCTCCCTATTTTATATAACACTGTTTGAAAAAAATGCATCAACATTATCTCATATTTAAAACTTCAATAAACCGTGTAAATTTTAAACTTAATTAAGACCAAAGATAATATTTACGAGTCTATAAAGTCATTTTTTTATCTTGAACACAAACTTACTGATTTATTTGAAAAAGTCGATGAACTAACAAATGTTTTTATAATTATAAAATACACGAATTTTGAATGTCGTAGATGGATTAATATTGTTTAATTATCAAAGTAGATAATTTGTTTTTGGGAAAAATGACTACCTATTTTGTTAATGAGTTGTAATCAATCATATTGATAAAAAAAATGTTTGATTTTTCCCTATGTATCAGTGTGACTCTAAAATGCATAGGTGTTTGGTAACGACAGTGGCATAATAATCTTTATTATATAATTCAATTATTGTAATTTATGAGAGAAGCAAACTGTACACTTCACTCCTCCCACCACACGTGATTCCCTCAAAGACGGCCCCCGTTCAATTTTGGCGTTACGCACCTCACGCTGGGGACCTTACCTTTTCTATTTCATTACTTTATTGTTTCTTCAACGAATTATCTATTTCATTAATGTTTAGTTTTTTGAGATTGGTAATAGATTAATATTGAAAATTGCTCGAAGACTTTTCAATAAATTTATTTTATTGAAAAAAAATATTTTAAAGCGTTTTTATTGAAATACTTGCTTGACTCTAGAACATGGATATACTTGTATCTTAGATTTTGAAGTCAAATATCAACTTCAGGTCTCTTCTCATTAAATTGTTTTTAATGCGAAAATAAGGGAGACCAATAAATTTCTCTAAATTCATCCACACCATATTACTACTTACTTATCTTCTTTCCCAAGAATAGTGTAAACGTTAGGTTTTTAGTTTATTTCAAACTTGTTGTGAAAGTACTTATAAAATAAATAAAAAACTTAACCAAAATACTGTTATTGCTGTTATGTCAATTGGCAGAACCATTAACCGAAGAAAGGAAAAAAAAAATCAATTGGCAGACCCATCGCATTCTCTTTTTCTAATTTAGGCTTAGAAACAAAAATTATTGTTTATAAATTTTGTAGACCCTTTTTTCTTATGTTTTGGCAACTTAATTTTAGATTTATTTTTAATGGAGACCAATGTAGATATTCTCTCAGTGTATATTTACAGATTAAAAACAGTATTTTTAGTCATAATTCAGGCAAGAAGTAAAACTCAAACGTCTTCTCTCTCTCTCTCTCTTCGCCCTCTCTCTTAACGAAATGGACACTGTAGCACTCTTCTTCACTGGCGCTCTCGTCGCCGTCGGTATCTACTGGTTCCTCTGCGTCCTCGGTCCGGCGGAGCGTAAGGGCAAACGAGCCGTCGATCTATCCGGCGGCTCAATCTCCGCCGAGAAAGTCCAAGACAACTACAAACAGTACTGGTCTTTCTTCCGCCGTCCCAAAGAGATCGAAACCGCCGAGAAAGTCCCCGATTTCGTCGACACGTTCTACAACCTCGTCACCGACATCTACGAATGGGGATGGGGACAGTCCTTCCACTTCTCCCCTTCAATCCGAGGCAAATCCCACCGCGACGCCACGCGCTTCCACGAAGAGATGGCCGTAGATCTCATCCAAGTCAAACCGGGTCAAAAGATCCTGGACGTCGGATGCGGCGTCGGCGGTCCGATGCGCGCGATTGCATCTCACTCGCGAGCCAACGTGGTTGGGATCACGATTAACGAGTACCAGGTGAAAAGAGCGCGTGACCACAACAGGAAAGCTGGCCTCGACGCGCTTTGCGAGGTCGTGTGTGGTAACTTCCTCCAGATGCCGTTCGATGATAACAGCTTCGACGGCGCGTACTCGATCGAAGCGACGTGTCACGCGCCGAAGCTGGAAGAAGTCTACGCTGAGATCTACAGGGTGCTGAAACCCGGATCTATGTATGTATCGTATGAGTGGGTCACGACGGAGAAATTTAAGCCGGAGGATGATGAACACGTGGAGGTCATCCAAGGGATCGAGAGAGGAGATGCGCTCCCTGGGCTTAGGGCTTACGTGGACATAGCAGAGACGGCGAAGAAAGTTGGGTTCGAGATTGTGATGGAGAAGGATCTGGCGGCTCCACCGGCTGAGCCGTGGTGGACTCGGCTCAAGATGGGTCGGCTCGCATATTGGAGAAATCACATTGTGGTTCAGATTCTATCTGCTGTTGGAGTTGCGCCTAAAGGAACCGTTGATGTTCATGAGATGTTGTTTAAGACAGCTGATTTTTTGACCAGAGGAGGCGAAACCGGAATTTTCTCGCCGATGCATATGATTCTCTGCCGGAAACCAGATTCTTCATCGCCGCCGTCGGAGAGTTCTTAGTGAAGAGAAAAAAAGGTCCTTATGTAGAATCCTCTTCCGATCTCAATTTGTTTTTTCTTTTATGGGAATTTTAATTTTGAGTTAATCAGCGTGGTCAATGTACTCTTTTGGATTTAAAACCGTGTTCAATTCTATTTTGGTTTGTGTTTAACAAGTTTAAGTCTTTTCCTTAGTAAGAATCTGGCTCTCAAATTACCCGGCGACGAGACGCAGAGGATTGTAGCTCTTTTAGAACTAATTACTGTATCAGGGGTAGTTTAGTAAACTAATGTACGACAGCCTGTGAGTGTGGAAGTAGTTAAACTACTAGTTTTACGAGTGTCTGGTTTTTCGTTTGGATAGTTTCTCGCTTAGAAAAATAATTTTGACTTTAAGAAGAGCAATGTGGCGATAAGAAATCAAAAGAAGCTTTTTAGCGTTAGTTGTTTGAGTAGAGACACGCGTGGTCGCACGCTATGATAATTATAATTTTCTTGGTACGTATTTTTATAGATTATCGATCCCTACTATAAAAATGTTATATACGTTTAAAAAAAATAATCACGTGATTATTTCTGAGTTACGGTTAGATCTATGAAAATATAACAAGACATTTCCCTTTTGTTTTTGCTCAAATTTGGCCAACTCACTGCATTGATCTCGTGTCTGACTAATTTTTTATATATATATAAAAACAGATTTGTCGCGATCTGATTCCAGATGGTGATGATTCACATTGAAATTGACACTCTTATCTAACGGGTCTTTCTGGCAAGATCTCGATTTTGGTAATTTGATATTTCAAAACAATCCCTAATTTTGATTGAGATGCCGAGAAAGACAAGATTGTCTTTCATCATATTATGCAGAGTCACAAATGTGTATGGCCGCAAAAAAAAAAGTATTTTTTTAATCCAACTTCACTCTTTCTTTTCTCTAATGACAAAGTAGCGCCAAACATGTAATGTAAAATGGAAATTGGAGAAATATCTCAACATTTGACGACCAAACAAAGAAAAAATGCTCAACATTTTCTTCGTGGAAAGAACTACATTGCCCTTACTGACATTGAGGCGATGTTTGGGTGACATTGCCTTCTCCTTGTACAATTACACTATTGCAAGATTTTCGGGTAAACTCACTGTTAAGTTTGATGAACTTTTATATCATAATTAATTGATCCATATCTTCTATATGCTAATCTGTATCTCATCCCACATCTGATATGAGATTTCTAACAATCATGCTCCATAAATTTCTGATAAATATGCCAGGTTCAAAAGTAAAGCTAACGATCTCCTCGTTAGCGTAACTCATGATGCATAGATTCGATTTCGAACGTCTCCTTCTCTGTTGTCGCAGATAGATTCCACCATCCAGCTTCGGAGAAACTAGGCCCACCTTCTCCCTCGATTAATTATCTGGTTCAAGTGTTTTCCATTACGTTTTTGGTTATTATATGTTGGCTTAAGTATTGGGTACAAACATTAGCGGCTTAGGATGATGGGCCACTTGTATCATTAGCGGCTTAGGACGATGGGCCACTTGTAAAACCCTTCCTATAATTTCAATGTCATGGCATAACATTGAAAAACAACATCTTAATCCCATCTTGTAAAATGTGGCAGACGCTAGTTAGTTTTGTTTTGTTTTAATCCATAATCTTAACGAACATTGTTAAAATTCGGGTTTTTTTTTGTATGTATGGAGCGGGAGAGGTAAGAGAGTATGTATTTATCTAGCCATCATTGATCATCCTCGATCACTAATCTGTTTATTCCTAGCCAAGCCAAACGAAAACGTTTTTCTGCGACCAGATATTTTTTTGGTTTTTATTCAAAATAAAGATTACTCAAACTGAATAATCCCTGAAAATGATGTTAAAAAAAAATATCCCTGAAAATTTGGAACTTTTTGAACTAAACCGATCCAAAAAATCAAATGCTTCGCTTAAACTCGATATCATATGCATCCGAATTTCAAGTCTCCATTACCATATACGGTCGAAAATACGAGTTATGTGTAGTCCAGACCAAACATAAAAAAACGTTTTGATCTATTCACAATTCGAATTATTTGTTTTTTTTTATCTATTCACAAAATTCAGGTTTAGTACGTTGTAACGAGTATCATCGTTGTAAAACAGAAACTCCAACACAAAAAAAAACAAATATACAGAGAGATAGTAACTGAAAACGATAACATCGATCAATTAGCTTTAACTTGAAGGGGTTTTGGTCGATCTATAGTTCTTCTCTTCCACAAATTTACTTCACTCTTCGGTTTCGGACACAGACTCAAACCCTCTGGCTGTCTCAGAGGTATCCTCACAGAGCATGGAATCATTGCATCTTCGTCATCGGAATAATAACCTCGGCTATGATCGGACTCTTCCCGTTTCGTTTCGACTGTCCAGTCGAATCCATCGAGAGCTTCTCTGCTGCTCGCAAATTTCTTCATTTTACCCAATGAAGGCGCCGCAACAGCTTCCACCGCCGCGGCTGGATGTTTGCTCGCGGTGGCGAAGGCCGTGGAGTTGGATTTTCTCGACGGATTCCTTCCCGTAGAGAAGAGACGCTTTAGTTTCGAAAAGCTTCCTTTGCCTTCTTCTTTAACAAGAGAGGACGACGCCGTTTTGAGATTGTTAGGTGCTGCTCTGTTTTTCTTCTCCGGACATTTCGGCTTAGCGAGTTTGATCTGACCGATGCAGGAGACTTTAGGCGAAGTGGGCTCGGCCCAAACGACGTCGTTTTTGATTCTCCTCTTAACTCTAGCCGCCGTTGGAAGTAACGGTGTTATCGGACTGGAGAAGAAAAATCCTCTGTTCGCCGTCGAAGTCGTGCGGTGGTAACGGAAATCTCTTGCCGGACTAAACGGAGCCGCACTGTGACCAATTGACATCGCTTTCTGAAGCATCTTTGAGAGTTTTGTGGAATTGTTGCTGGAAGCTTTTTCCATTTATTCACAAAGTATAGAAATTGAGAAACAGAGATTCTTGGTTTTATATGTTCTGTTGTGTCTGAAATTTTCTGAGAAAGTGAGAATCAGATGATAAGAGAAGAACCAAAAATTGAAATTGTCAACGGTGAAGACGTCACGGAGGGGGTTTTGATCAAAGCTGAGCTGAACCGGCGAAGACCGTTATGTCATTATACAGTTTTGACTTAAACCGGAGAATGCATTTATGGCTTATAGACTTAGACGGCCGACTTTGTTCTGGTTTACAAAATTAAATGCTGAAGTGTATGTGGCTTTACAATTTTCCTTATTTTTTAGGTTGCCTTCTTCTCTCTAGTTTCTACGCGGATTAGTTTAATGGTTTATTTGACTTTGAATCCAACATATGTGCTGTACTTTAGAGGATGTTAAGCCACATGATTTATATGCTTAAATTGTGTGGGATTAATTAAAGAAACTAATTAGTCCATGAACAGCTAGTAAACCGATACTACTTTATTAGATTGAAAGCGACGTACAAAGCGAACACTTGTCCTTTTGGCCTTTGGTCAATAAACGACAAATTAAGGTTGTTTATAGGTCACATAACATTTCCAAATATTTGTCAATACATCTATCCATCAATTTATATTTTGTCATTGAACGTTGAGAAGTACTTCCTCTCTTTAGTCTTCTCTTGTTTAATGCTGTTTTACATTTGTTTTTCCATGAAATAATCCCTCTCTTGAGTCTTCTATTCTCTTGTTATATGTCAAAAGTAAATTAAATGATGTTCTACATTTTTATTCTTATTTCATGATAAACCACAGTATTTATGTACACACACATTAAAGAGAAGGATCCAAATTCCTTTTTGTTTAAACTATTTTTTATTAAAAAAGATCTAATTGATTTAGGGGAAAAATCTAAATAAAGGGTTGCGAAGAGAAGATAAAACGTAACTTCAGACAACTTTGATCCTGAAATACAGTGCAAACTCCAGCGTACAGTACAAACTACTGTTATATCTATCTCTTTGTCCAGAACAGCTTTCTAGGTCTGGTTCGAAATCAGGGCTTATACACATGGCATTGTTTTCGTCATGCGTTCCCAGGAGTTACTCAATTATGGTTGGTCCCTTTGATTTGCGGAACCTAATTTCCCTGGATTAAGCGCCAAAAACTATATAGGAAAAGCATTTAGGATTAATTACCATTGATGCAAGAAAAGTTGCATTTCCCGAGTTAACGAAAAACATATTCTCTAATATATAGATAAAGAAGAAAAAGAGTAACTGATACAAAAGCGAAGTTACAAATCTGTTTTGACAATAAAATTGATTTAAAACAACCTTCAAAATTCTTGAGAAAAAAAAAGTTTCTGTTTTGATGCTTGGGACGGTTTCTACAATGGACGAGCAACGAGTCCCTTCTGAATCATCTTCTCCACCAACTCTTCATGCTTCTTCAATTGCCCAGCTTTTCTTAACTGAGCAAGAACCATCTCATATAAAGACAAGCTCGGTACCAAACACTTCTCTTCAACCATTTCTCTAAACAACTTATAAGCATTATTCCAATGACCCATCCCACAAAACATGGTAACCAAAAGCCTATAAGTATTCACATTTGGCTCAACTTCTTTCTCATCCATCTCTTTCTTCATCTTCAAAACCATATCAGTAGATTTCGACTCGACAAACATCCTCATCAGTATATTATAAGTCACCGTATTCGCCTCACACTTTGCTTCCATCATCTTTGAATACATCCTATGCGCGCCATTCACGTCTCTCTTCTTCTCGATGTACCTAAATATCGTGTTGAAAGTAGAAGCATTCACATCACACTTTTTCTTGATCATCGTGTTCAAAACCTTGACCGCGTTTTCAAGATTCTCGTCTCTGCAATGAGTCTCAATGAGGAAGTTATAAGTAATAGTGTCGGGTTGGCATCCGAGCTTCTTCATCTGGTTATAAACCTGCAAAACCTTCTCTGTTCTCCCTGCTTTCACATGAACCCTCATCAAGTTGTTGAAAGTAATGGCGTTTGGAGCACAACCCGAATCTATCATATCCGCGAAAACGTCATGCGCACGGCTGATTTGCCCGCATCTACACAACGCATCGATCACGATGCTGTAAGTATACACATTTGGTTCAACCCCAGCCAATTTCATCTCCTTGAACACTCTTTCTGCCTCTGAGATTTCACCAGCTCGGCACCAACCATGAACCAAATTGGTGTAAACTATAACATCAGGTTCGAATTTATCCTTCAAGCTATAGAAAAACGACTGAGCTTCATTAGCTCTTCTCTTTCTAGAAAGGATGCTAATGACTATGGAGAAAGCGATTTTATCAGGCACGCATCCGTAATCTTCCATACGATTAAAGCAATGTACAGCCTCTGAAGCTAATCCAGCTCTAACGTAACGCCTAATCAAAATCGTGAAGGTCTCGATCGAAATCTCTACGTTTCTCGATTTCATGAGATCAATCAAGTGCCAAGCTAGGTCGAATTGTCTAACCTTTCCCGCGAGTTCGATCATTTCGTTGTAAGGATGAGGCGATTTCTGGTCGTATTCGTCTCGTGAAGTGGCCCAGTTGAAGAACGCTAGAGATTGGAGGAGAGGGATTCCATGGCGGACGCCGCCGCACTTCTCTATCACGCATCGCACGACGGAGGGGGAGATTCGAGAAGCGTCGCCGGCGGCGGAAATTTGGGAGAAATCGAGGGAGAGAGAAGGGAGGGTGAAGCTAGGGTTTAAGACGGCGTCGTTGGGGCTAGTAGGGTTTTTGCGAAAGTGATCCTTGATGATGGAATGGAACTTTTCTGCGGTCTGTGTATCTTCCGGAGTTAACACAGGTGAGGCAGAGACGGCGGCGGCGGCGGCGGATTCGTCGTTTTCATGGTCATGGTGTAGAGAAGTTGCGGAGGTGGTGTAGGGTTTAGGTAAAAGAGGAGAGATGGAGGAAATGGATCGAGGAAGACGGAGTTTTGATCGCATTAACGCCATTAATGGGAGATTTGGCCACTCTCTAACTCTGGTCAGGACGCAGAGTGGCGTTGGTGAAGGAGGAAGTTCACTTATGTATACGATTTATTAAAAGGTCAAATTTGCTTTGCTCCACTTTGCTCCAAAGTCCAAACGCTAGCAAGCGGTGTCGTTTAGTGCCTCCCCTTCATATAATCCCCTCCAAAGTCCAAACACTAAGCTACTACCACCTTAGTTATGTAATCTATGATCGAATTAGCTCAAAACCCACATGTTATACTTTTTTTTTTCTTTCCACATGTTATACTTATTATAGCAAATCATAGGAGCCAAACCAAATTGTCCAATACCATGAAACTTTAGTTTTTTCATATCGACATTAATTTTAGTAATGTCGTTATCGTGTCCACTACTCGATTTTAATCTATGGATGTTGTGTATAAGTTACTGACAAAAAGTCTCTTTCGTATTGTATAATCATATTTTCTTGAACAATATTCAACTGATTATGTAATCTTTTGCCCAATCAAAATTATTTAACGGCAAGAAAAAAGTCAAGTCATAATTTCGTGAAAATCTAATAATTTTATTTGCACATATTCGACTAGTGGATATGCTCATACAGTAAACACATAGTCGTTTACACGTATTATATGATGTCTGTCCACCTAATTTGGAGCTGAGATCATGTGAGTCATTTGGATGAAGTAATTATGGATGATGCTAATCGTTATTCTTTAGTCACTGCATATATGCACAGCTTGACCAAGCCAATTTTTAGATTTAGAAATTTAAGGAGAAAAATAAAATATCTTATTATAAAAATAAACATATGATAGTTTCAAACCTAGATTATCGGATAAAAAATGAAAAAAAAAAAAATCTCTTAATAGAAATCCTAATGACATATGGTTTAGGACTAATTAAAAAAGAAGGACTGTTTCTAAAGCTTTAACTCGTCGTCTCTAATTCCCAATCCTAATCCAATCGAAGCTTTGGAAATTTCGCATAATATTCCAGAGAGAAATCCTAACAACACACGCTTATGCTCTCTTCTCCATCTAATTCCCACTCGGACTAGTATTTAACTCCTAATCCGACCTTAATTATATTCGTATCACCATATTATGTTCATAAACACATAACCCTTTTTTTTTTTTTTTTTTTTTTTTTGGGATAAACGGTTTACTAACATAACCCTTTTGTTGTTTATCCTTAACTATCATTCCAAAACCGAGGGAAAAAAGAGTAGAAATCAATCAGTAAAAACCAAAAACAGAAACAAAAGAAAAGAACTGGGTTCTTATCAAATATTGCCGTCGGCGCCGGCGCCGGAGAATGAGAGGAAAGCGGAGGGGCACGTGTCGTTAAAGAATCTGATTCCGTTCCGTTATCCAGCTGGGACCCCGACGCCTCCGTTCGAGCATATGCCTAAGTCGTTGAAACGGCGTTACATCAAGGTTAAAGAGCCTCTCTTTGATCCAGAGACTTCCAAGCGTATTTATTGGCGGGAAGAGCCTTTTGATGACGATCACGAACATGAATCACATGATCATGGATGTTTCTTTTTCTTGAAGATAAGCATTCGAAGAACGATCGATAACTGGTTTGGTCCTCTTTTTGGATTACTCAAGTTTGATATGTTTCGTTGATGTACCTGTGAAGTTTAATTCGAAGATGAAATGTTTTGTTTTTTTTTTCTGTGAAGATTTGAAAAAAAAACGTGAGGTTTCTTCTAGTTGGGGAAGAAATAGAATTGCGATGCTACTTTTTTCATGGTTTTCTATACGAGTCTTTTGATTTTATTTTAAGAGTTATATCGATCGGTTATATATTAAAGTACGCACGTCTAAGATTGTGTACACAATTCTTAATTATCAAAACGCTTTCAGTTTTGTGATTCAGGCTTAATTGGCGGCCCATATATCCATATAAGTAAGCCCATTAAAATAGACCCAAAAAAGCCCAATCATGTTTCAGCACTGATGATTTTTCTTGTGCGAAATTATTAATTTAGTTTTGCTAAAACGCAGTAATGACGTTACTTGCAAACCGTTCCGTTGACGTATAGCTTCTCGTTCTCTAATCCGCATAATGATTTTGGGACTCAGCACATATTTTTTGTTTACATTTTTTTTTTTGGTTCAGAACCATTTTTTATATATAAAAATACGATATATACTCAATAAATTTGTCACTACATTAACAGTGATTAATAATTATCTATAAAATTTTGTAATTAAATTAAGTTTTATTATTCTATATTTTTTTGATTATATTTACAAACCTCAGGTAACATTCTAGAAAATATATAAACAATACTTGGTCAAAAAATATGAATAACTTTAAAAGTATAATTTATTTAAGGAAATACAATTATTTTTAAAAGGAGGAATGACTTATGTTTAGTCAAAGATGATACTATAGTTTCTATAGAAATGTATTAATCAACAATAAGCCATTGGGAATTAAAAAAAAAAAGCCATTGGTTCATTTCAGGTGTAAAAAATAAAACAAAGTGCAGCAAGAAAACCAATTCCCGATGAAATTACAAAATCATTCATAAACTATCAGCTATCGACCATTGCGTATCGAAGGGTATAAATGTCATTTAATTTGTAAACACGGCGTTAGAAGTTTAGAACATAGAACAGAGATAGAAAAATAAAGAAAGGAAGAAAATCGTCAAGAAGGAAGAAAAAGTCTAATAAAATTTGATCTCTTTTTTTTTTTTTTTTTTTNTTTTTTTTTTTTTTTTTTTTTCTGCATCTCAGGGTTTTGTGATTCGCTTATTCGATCGATTTCTCTCTCTTTTTCGTTTGCGATTTCTTCTGTTTTTGGTCGGGTGTATCTTCGTTGATGGCGAAACTGAGACAGTCGCGATTTCAGGCGAGAAAATGGTCGACATTGATGCTGGTTCTGTTTATGCTTTTCATGTTAACGATTGTTCTCCTAATGCTTTTGGCTTTTGGAGTTTTCTCTCTTCCAATTAACAACTACGATGAATCTTCTCCGATCGATCTCTCTTATTTCCGACGAGCTGCAACTGAGAGGTGCATGATTTGTGTCGAATTCTTGATCTGCCTGATTTATGTCTTTTTTTTTTTTCTGGGAATTTTTGATTCTAATTGTTTCATTTTTTTTTCTCGAAATCAGAAGTGAGGGACTTGGGAAGAGAGGAGATCAGTGGACTGAAGTGCTTTCTTGGGAGCCCAGGGCTTTCGTCTACCACAATTTCTTGGTTAGTGTTCTTAATTCAAATATTTATTTCGATTAATTGAAAAATTTGCAACGATTTCTTGCAGTTCTATTGGGTCTTTAAATCGAATTTCCATGCTCAAGCTTTACTTTCAAAATAATTCGAAAGTGATTCATGTTTGAACCAAAGATCGAATCTTGAATATTAATTTATTGTTCGTTTGACCAGTCGAAGGAAGAATGTGAATATTTAATCAGTCTTGCCAAACCACATATGGTGAAGTCAACTGTTGTAGATAGCCAAACCGGGAAGAGCAAAGATAGCAGGTTCGGTTTCCTTTCTCCATGGATGAGAATGAGATACTTCATGTCCGAGGATAAATTTTAGAAAGGAACTTTTTTTATTCTGCAAGCATTGTGTATTGTTCTGATGATTTGTGAAATTTTACACATTCAGGGTGCGAACAAGCTCAGGGACTTTCCTTAGGAGAGGAAGAGACAAAATCATTAAGACGATTGAGAAAAGAATAGCAGATTATACCTTTATTCCAGCAGGTATGAGAGACTTTTCAATGATCAATTGCAGTTTCGACTTTCGTTTTCTCTGAAATTTTTGATCATATATAGATCTGTTTGTTATATTTCTAATTAGTTTCAGAATGAGATCATAAGCTTTCGTCTGCATGATGACTTATGAATGTGCAGATCATGGTGAAGGACTTCAAGTTCTTCACTATGAAGCAGGGCAAAAGTATGAACCACACTATGATTACTTTGTTGACGAGTTCAACACTAAGAATGGAGGTCAACGGATGGCTACAATGCTTATGTATCTGTAAGATTTTCTAACTCTTTTATTTTAAGGTTGCCATGTTCTAGCATTTACCAATCTTGTCTTTGAAACCCTTATGGTATACAGATCGGATGTTGAAGAAGGCGGCGAAACAGTGTTTCCTGCTGCCAATATGAATTTTAGTTCTGTACCATGGTATAATGAGCTCTCTGAGTGTGGGAAAAAGGGACTTTCCGTGAAGCCTAGAATGGGCGATGCATTGCTCTTTTGGAGCATGAGGCCCGATGCTACACTGGATCCTTCAAGCTTGCATGGTAAACTACCGGACAGTCATTTTGAAACACTCTTCTTGATCTTGTTTTCCCGATACCATTGAGTGTGTAGTTGCTAATATAAGTCTTGTTGATTCTAGGTGGATGTCCTGTGATTAGAGGGAACAAGTGGTCATCTACCAAATGGATGCATGTCGGCGAGTACAAAATCTAGCATTTTGATTGCAGGTAACGATCTATTCGCCCTTAAGTTTTTTAAAAAAAAATCTGTCCATTATGTTTTTGTTTATCTCAGCAATATAAGGGTTTCGAGGAATTACCTATCATCAGTGATGAAATGTTATAAACATCAACTAATCTCTGTAATTCAACCTACTGTCCTCTACTAGAGCATATGCACTAGCCACACCACACACACGCGCACACACATATGAACACAAGCTGCGTGTTATCGATGTGCATATAAGATAAAGTACCGCGTATTCGCTCTTGGTTCTTACATTATCCCTTTTTATTGCAGGACAGTATACAGTTTCCTAAATGGTGGTGGATGAGATGCAATGTCGGAACCAAAAATTACAGAGAGTTGATGTTTGTTTGTTTTTTTCCCTGCGGCTCAGTGTATTGGTCAGCACCATTCTTTATTTTGATGGGACAAGGTTTATATATCATTAGAGAATACCAAAAGATAGGGAATTTGTTAGACTAAATTAGGATGGCTTAGAGAAACTATTGCTCATTGGTATACGAGCCATAATCTTGTGTGACTGTCTTTGAATAGACGTTGTGAATTAGTTATAACATTATCAAATAAGAAAATGTCATCTTTATATAAAAGCTGAATTGTTATACTCATATACCCAAATTATCAAATGGATCGAGCATTCTTAATTTGGGCTGTGTCATTGACTCATTTGCGGTAGTTTTCATTAGCAAGATAATAATATTATTATGGAGTTAAATTTAAATTACACTTTTTTTTTTTACCACCAAAAAATATTGTTATGGAGTAGAGTAGCCATCATTGAAATTCTCTATAATACAACTAGCAAATCTAATTTCTGTACATTATATCCTGAGAATTGTTAGACCAATATAAGAAATATTAAACCGATTGCACAAACTTATGGCACATAGATATAAAAGGGGCGAAGGAGAGATTATTACACAACGACAAAAGACATGATTACCAGTTTGGAAGACAGAAACAGAAGGCTTATAAATAGCGTTTTTGTACGAAGTTTCCCTACACCCTTTTATTATACAAATGAAAATAAAAAAGAAAAATCCCAAATTCACAATTCTCTTTAGTTTTTTTTTACGCAATCCTGTTTTTCTTCTCTCGATTCAACTTCCAAATAAGATGAGAATGGAGCAATATAGAGGTTGTTGAAAAGGCTTAGCTTGTGGCGTCGCGGCTGTAGAATTGATCAAGTGTTTTGGCAGGAATACGATGAAGAAGCTCACGTGGGAAGATACGGAGCAGTGTCCATGCCAAATCAAGTGACTGGAAGATGTTTCTTGTATCGTATGCGCCTTGCATCACAAACTTCCTCTCAAATTTATCCAGAAACTCTAGATACAGCTGCAAAACCACAACACATGAAGCTATTGTTGTGAGTAATTGTTGTTGTGTGCATTGATATAAACATGAACGTGATCGAGTAGAGAAAGGTACCAGATCCTCAGAAGAAAGAGCTTCTTCTCCAACGACAGCTTTCATGGCTTGAACATCCTTCCCGATTGCATAGTTTGCGTAAAGCTGAAAGTCAACAGAAAATTTTCAATTAGTTTGATGATACTAGATGAAACATGTGAGATACTTTAGTAAAGTAAGATCCTATAAGTAGGAAACCTGGTTGGACACATCAGAATGGTCACGGCGAGTCATTCCCTCACCAATAGCACTCTGCAGAATTGAACGATGATTAAGTTAACAAGTCATTGTATGTTTCGATCCATGTGTATCCATAAGGGTATATAATCGAATGGCTTGGCTACCTTCATTAATCGAGAAAGTGATGGAAGCACGTTTATGGGTGGATAAATCTGTTTTAGGGAAGAATCAAGACAAAACGGACATCATTGTAGGTGAGAAACCTTATCTACTTGTGTGTATTAGAGACAAAATAATTACAGATTTGCAAAGAGTCAGAGCTTATTGCACCTGTCGGTTGTGAAGTTGCCTATCAATATATATCTGACCCTCAGTAATGTAACCAGTAAGATCCGGAGTAGGGTGAGTGATGTCTGAGTTTACAACAAGAGATATTAGCTTTGTTCAATAAAAAAGACGAGAATCCAAGAATGATGTGATTTTTTTACCGTCATTGGGCATAGTCAGGATGGGGATTTGGGTAATGGAACCCTTTCTTCCTTCAATACGCCCTGCACGCTCATAAATAGTTGCAAGATCTGTATACATATAACCTGGATACCCACGCCTTCCAGGAACTTCTTCTCGAGCAGCAGAAACCTACAATCAGTTTTTTAGTTTTTCAGAACTTAAATCAAGTCTTGAATCATGGGACAAAACACATAGACCAATGAAAGCCATTTTACCTCACGAAGAGCATCTGCGTAAGAACTCATGTCTGTCAATATAACAAGCACATGCTTCCCACATTCATAAGCTAAATATTCTGCGGTTGTGAGGGCAATTCGAGGAGTGATAATTCTCTCGATGGTTGGGTCATTTGCCTGTTGGAGTGGAATGCATAAGAAACATCAATACATCATTATTGATATAATATCTTTAGTATTATAAATGCAGTAAGATATGACAAGAAGCATAGAAATCACAAGAAGAAAGTTACCAGGTTCAGGAAAAGGGTAACTCTTTCCATTGATCCATTTTCTTCAAAATCACGCTTGAAGAACTGAGCTGTCTCCATGTTTACACCCATAGCTGCAAAAACAATTGCAAAATTGTCGTCTCCATGATCCTGGAAAAACACAAGGGAAGAGATAGAGGGATTTTACTAGGCATACAAATTACAGAGTAATTCAGAAGTAGGGATACTCATTTGTTACAGAAGTTGAGTATCCTGAAAATTCAATGGTATTACAAAATATAGCACTTTACAGGTACCATGGATTCGTAGAGATACTTAAATCCTTCTACATTAGTTAGTGAGTGAATGTGCGCATACACACACTTACACTTCAGCATGATCCTTGGAAAAGAAAAGTACTTTAGTGGTGGTAATGCGGCAAATCATTACCTCAGTTAGGTTCTCAGTCTTTTCCAGCCGCTTAACAAGACCAGCCTGACGACAAATTTGAGCAGCTATTTCATTATGAGGTAGACCAGCAGCAGAGAAAAGAGGAATTTTCTGTCCACGAGCGATTGAGTTCATGACATCAATGGTGGAAATCCCTGTTTGTATCATCTCTTCAGGGTAGGTTCTTTCACTGGGGTTGATTGAGCTTCCTATAATATTTCCCCACACAATTAAAACAACAGAAATTGTTTTACTCCAGAGATCACAGAATGAGGCAATCAACACTCACCAGAAATATCGAGGTATGCCTCTGGCAAAATAGGAGGGCCATTATCAATTGGCTTTCCTGAGCCGTTAAATATGCGCCCAAGCATGTCTTGTGATACAGGTGTTTTCAATACCTGAAACACATACCATGAACAGAAAAGGTAACACAAAAAATTATAAGCAATCCTTAGTTCTCAGAAAGCTGCCAACAAATTTTTTAACAAAACTGTGAAACGCTTAAGAGAAGAAGGCTTTATAGTAAATACCTCTCCTGTAAATTGCACGGTGGTAAATTTGTTGTCAATTCCAGATGTTCCTTCAAAAACCTGAAACCCTTAGATGAATAAGTTATTGAGGACAGTGAACCATGTACAGCCTGTGCATAAATTGCAATGTACACCTAGATTCGAAAAGTTTAGTGTAATGCAGAATTTAAGCTAGAGTAACACGAAAAATCATTAACCTGGACAACTGCTTTCTCCCCATCAACCTCCAAGACCTGACCACGTCTCATTGAACCATCTCCTAAGCGAATATTGACAATCTCTTGGTACTTTGGACCCTGTTACAGTTAAACAGTTCAATAAATCTTTCGAGTCAGTAAGTTTCCCTCAGTGGCAAAGCTTCTCGTTATCAATGATTCTACCTTCACTTTTTCAAGGATGACCAAGGGTCCCGCAACCCCCGAGACAGTTCTGTACTCTACAATTCAAAGATTCTCAAATCAGTCTCTTGCAAAGATAAAACGTAAAAAAGAAAACTAACTCATAACATCAGCTACAGGAAAGGACTGATATTAATCAACAAATCAACATAAAGCAGATTCTAGAAGAAAGCCATCTCACTTATCCGTTAGTCAACCGACGTTGTAATATATGTGATCCAGGATCGGTGACTTACCCATTCCGATCTCGAGAGCTCCTTCATCCATGTCGATACTAGTCGCCCCCATTGTCACAGATCAAAATCAAATCAAGCCGCTCCACAATCCCTGGAAAAATAAGTCACAACCCGATAACAAAATGAATCAAAATCAATTGACCCAATAAGCCCGTGAAAGTGAGAAGATGAGAGAAGGAGGAAGACAAAATCGAGCTGTGAGGGAAAGATCTGATGAACAAATCACGTACCTGGAACGAATCGATTCAAGCAGAGAGAAGAGAGACAGAGAGAGAGAATTGTGATTTATGTGTTGAACTTATGAACTATCACGCTGTGGCTCTCTGAAAACGTGGTTGGAGGATATCTGACATCTAATTATTTGACTATTATTGTTTTCCTAAAAATCTAAATTTTTATTTTTTTTTTCTAATTACGGAGAGTCGGAGATATTTCGATTAGAATTTTTCAAGGAAAAAAATATCAACGCCCACCGTGGGACTCGAACCCACGACCACAAGGTTAAGAGCCTTGCGCTCTACCAACTGAGCTAGACGGGCCTTCTGATAGCTTCGGCCTTATAATTAATAACAGTTTAAATTCTCGAAAGATTCTCCGTGTTGCAATGTATTCTGTCTCGCTCATAAAGCTTACGATGAGTTTTTAACAAGAGCAAAGTGCTCTATTTGTATAGACATTATGAACCAAATTTTTGCAACTACCGGACACTATATCTTCAGTAGATTAATCATTCATAAGATTCTGAACTTATAATAATGAGTTGTATGGAAAACAATTATACGATGATCCAAAATCTTGGGAAAAAAATCTCCAAAAATGTCACCAGAAATCTCCACAAGAACAAATACCATCTTTAAAGTGATGAAACCTATTCGTATCTCTAACGAAAATCTCTCTACCTGCGTAACTCGATATAAATTTAATGACTGAATGGCAGTCTCCGCATATCCTAAGGTTCTTTATGACCTGAAGAGGCGTACCATCTGGTGTGTTCAGAAGTCCGAAAACTACTGCTAGTTTCTCGCTGTGTCCCCATAATATCTGCTCTTTCTCTTGCTCCTCCACATCTTGCAGAGCAAAATCCAAATTTGGGTGATGACCCGATTTTCTCATCTCCTTCCTAATCTCATCCATCTTCTCTGTTATTTGATCTATCTGGGGATGCGACTTGTCACCAGCGAGAAGCGTGTATACTCTGTTCTTCACTTGAATCCAGCTGCATCCCGGGTTCTTCTTCAGTCCCAGACTCTCCATCTTGTTTCTAACACTGTCTACTTCTGTCCACATGCCTTTAGCAGCGTATATATTGGACAAGAGAACGTAAGTCCCTGGGTTTTCGGGTTCTAGATCGAAAAGCTTTTCTGCTGCGATTTCTGCTAATTCTACATTCTTTTGAAGTCTGCAAGAATTTAGCAAAGCTCCCCAGACGCAGGAGTCTGGCTCAAAAGGTATCTCCTTTATCAAATCATATGCTTCTTGCAACTTGCCCGCGCGTCCAAGAAGGTTTACCATGCAAGAATAATGTTCCAACCTTGGTTTAATCCCATATTCCTCTGACATCATGCCGAAATATTTCCATCCTTCATCTGTTAAACCTACTTGGCTACATGCTGATAATAAACTCGTAAAGCTGATGAAATCGGGTTTTAACCTGGTTCTCACAAGAGCTTCAAATATGCTCATTACTTCCTTGGCCTTCCCGTGCATCGAATATCCACTCATTAAAGAATTCCAGCATACTAAGTTTTTCGTGGGCATCATATCAAAGACAATCTGAGACATGTTGATTCTTCCACATTTGGCATACATGTCAATCAGAGCGCTCCCTACATGAACATCATCCAAAAGGTGGACCCGTACTGCAAATCCATGAGCCGATCTCCCATGAACCAAAGCTGCTATATTTCCGCACGCTGGAAGCATTGAAGGGATTGTTACACGGTTTGGCTTCACCCCAGCAACCTGCATTTCTCTAAACAGTTCCAAGGCTTCAATATCCTTCCCGTTCTGCGCACACCCAGATATGATTGAAGTCCATGACACGACATTTAGCTCCATCTTTTGTTCCTTGAATAACTCAAACATTTCAAGTGCCTTGTCAACAAGACCATTTCGCGATAGCCCTGTAATGTAGGCATTGCAAACTCCGGTCTCCATCAGCTCAAATTGTTCGAAAAGTTTTATAAGTCCATAGGCATTGCCGCACTTGCCATACATATCGATCATTGCACTAATGACACATTTATCCTTCAGCAGACCTTGTTTCATCACATATCCATGAATCTGCTTCCCCATATTCAGTTTCTCTGAGTCTCCAACAGAAGGAAGAACACTTGAAACTGTCACCTGATCGGGAAAAAACCCCAAATGATGCATCTTTTGGAACATTATCACTGCTTCCATGTGATACCCGCTACGATTAAACCCACTAAGAATACCATTCCAAGACACTATATTCGGTTCAATACCTGAGTTTTCCATCTCAGAGAGGATACGAACCACCTCTTTTAGGCAACCCTTTCTTGCGTAGCTACAGAGCAAAGCACTGCAAGTAACAACATCTTTCTCAGACATTCTATCGAACACTTTGCGTGCATCCCGCATCCTACCACACCTCATATACATATGAAACAAAGATCCCTGAACAAAGGCATCCATATCCAATCCGGAGACACACGCTATACAATGAATCTGTTTACCAGCTTTAAAAGCAGATAATTCAGCACATACCTTGAACAAATTCGGAAGAACATGGCTATCAGGAATCAGCCCATGAGAGAACATACGAGAAAACACGCCAAGCGATTGCGGGAAAAGCTTAGCCTTCGTCAACGCGTATATAAGAGAAGAGAAAGAGTAAACAGTGGGATCCGGAATCGATTGTAGGATAAGATTAGCATCATCGAAGCAACTATAGTTCGAGTACGAAGCAATGAGTTTAGCGGAGATATAGCCATCGTTCTGGGCTCCAGATTTGAGTATCCGAGCATGAGCTTGCGTTGTCTTCAATAACGAAGAAGACCAATAAGATGGAGAAAATTCTAAGAATCCGATTATCGACTGAGGGATTTTCTCTATCAGTGGAAGAACTTGTTTTGTCATTGCTTAACTAAAATAAAATTTCCCGCTTAACAACAACCACTTATAAATCCTCCACGCCACCAGATTATTCCACGTCACCACAATCGAAAATCAACGGCTGAACATGAAGGACTGGGTCTCACTTAGCTTCCGAGCAATCTTGGCCGTCGATTCCATCTTCTCCGTGACTTCGTCTCGAGTTTTTTTAATCTCTCCTCTTAAGAAAAAATCGATCCAGAGAGATAGAGAGAGAAAATGATTCGAACGGCTTTATTGTTCGTTGTCTTCCTCATCGGAACAGACGTACATGCGCAATTTTTACCGCCGGCGAGGCGTGATGGATTCGTGTACCCACCGGGTCGGAAGATCGACCCGGATACGATTCTTATCGAGGCGTATTTTGACCCGGTTTGCCCCGACTGCAGAGACGCTTGGGAGCCGCTAAAGCTAGCGATTGATCACTATGGGTCTCGCGTTGCCCTTGTTCTTCACCTCATTCCGCTACCGTCAGTGCTTGATTTCTCATCTACCCATTTGATTCTTCCTTCAATTTCAGTTTTTGATTTCTTAGCTAGGTTGAGAATTAGTTGATTCGATGCTCAATGATTTCTTGATTTCCCAATTTTTTTCTCCTGAATCTACGCATGCCATAGATATTTGTTGTAAATTCAATTGACAAGTAGTTTGAGAAAGTACCAGTTATTATTTATTTATGTTTCATTCTCGTGTGATGAAGCTTTTCTGTTTCTTGCTTTTGGAGCTTGCAGCTTCCATGACAATGCCTTTGTAGTATCTCGGGCCTTACACATTGTGAATATCTTAAACGCCAATGCCACGTTCAATTTGCTGGAAGGGATCTTCAAGCATCAGGTTCGATTAGTGTATAAAAAAGCTAAACTTTGCTGAAATCAAACGGAGAAAATATATATATCAACGGTTCTGTTTCTTGAAATGAATGTTTATCTATGCATTCCATATTTCCATTTCGCTGTGGTTCACGGAAACCTTGTCTGGTTTTATATGTTTTATTTATGATTAATACACATGGTTTCATTGGAATTGTATGAACAGGCATTGTTCTACAACTCGCAAACACAACTCATGTCAAGACCTGCAGTTGTGGACAAAATAGTGAAGCTCGGAACAGTTACATTGGGAAGCTCATATCATGCTCCTCTTAAATCTGGCTTCAGCAACTCAAAATCTGATCTTGCCACTAGGGTTTCCTTCAAGGTGATCCCTACAGCTTTTCCCCTTCTCGGTTTTACATCTTTCACTAGTCTCCAGGAATTAATATGGCTTATTCGATTTGGTCCTCTGTATTATTGCTCATATCGTCAATGAGCTAACCAAATGCAGTGATATGGATCCTTCACTGCATAGTCACTAGTCATTGTCTTAGTGTGCAGTAGAAGAATTCCGGGTTCCCATAGCTTGAAGTCTAGTAGCTTGCCTTTAGAGCTTTGATAATGTATGTTGTCCACTCCATGATTGTTTTGCCTTTGTTCTGTTCGCAGTATAGCGTTTCAAGAGGAGTTTCCACAACGCCAACCTTCTACGTGAATGGATTCGAGCTGCCCGATGCTGGTTCTCCCAAAGATTTTGAAGGATGGAGAAACACCATTGATCCACTAGTTAAGCCAAAAGAAGTAAAGATACGAGACACCTTCCTTTCATTCCTCACGCAACCATCTTATTAGTAGTGCTTTTTATACGGTGTCAAACTCACACATGATATAATATACATATTTGATTCTCCAGTCTGTCTGTAAAGAAATAATCTGAAAAACCCAGAAGCATAAATCTCATATATTTTCATAATTCTTTTTGCTAAACGTTCAATTTCTTATAGACATTTAAATATTTGTCCAAAAACTTTAAAATATGGTAAGGAGTTTTCATATTTTTTTGAAAATATTAATTATGTTTGGAAAAATAGAAGTAATCAGTTGTTTTACGTAATGACATGTGAATTGGCTCGAATGCAATACAAGATTTATCCATGTGTTTCTTTTACTAAGTTCCAACTTCTACTTTAATCCTCCTTTTATAGAAGATGAAAAATCACCTACAGTAGATAGAAATGATGACATGTGATTATGTTACGGAGAACAGAGATCTTCCATTAAAAGAGAGATGTGTACATAGAAATGATGACATGTGATTATGTTTGTCTCTGTCCATCGAAACAACAAGTGGCTGTAGCATAATTCCTCTCTTTCATGTTGCCTTTAGGTCATATATATGCTGATTTGTTATGAATATTGTCTTGAGATTTCTCCAGTTTTTGTTCCTTCGAATAGTTTTCCAGTTTTATCTCTATTTTCGAATATTGGAACGACAAGTTATGGTATTGACTTAGAACATGATGCGGTCTACAAATTACACTCGTTATTTGTTTTAATCTTCACCAAGAAGTGAGGTGAAGAAGTGGTCCATTTCTTCAATGCTTTATGCCAATGCATTTTATCACTCGTATCCGTATCTTATACAAATAAAACAAGTAGCAAGAAAAATCTGAAAAAAATAAAATTGTAAATCTCCAACATCTTTTGAGAGAAAAAAATTAGCTAACGTACTTGGGCTGTCCAAAGAAGGTCCACGAGTCGAGCTGCCTAAGCCCGTAGTAAGGTAAGGGAGGTCGAAATTCACAAAAAAAAAAATTTAAACGCCGTTGCCGGGGATCGAACCCGGGTCACCCGCGTGACAGGCGGGAATACTTACCACTATACTACAACGACTTTGTTGCTTAGATTTGTAAACTAATTTATCTAAACAATATAATAAGAAAAGCTGTCTTGAACAAAAAGAAAAATACTTGGGAAAGAAAAGAGTCTTAGCAGCATCAGTTCATCATCTTCAAATCTGATCTATCATCGCCAGTTTCTCCTGGGCGAATTTCGTTCTGTCAACTTAGTAAGCTCTCTCTCTCTCTCTTTCTCCGTCTTTCTCAGTCAACTAATCGCTAGAAACTTCAATCGATTTCCGTGAGATCTCTACAGCTTAGTTGCACTTCCGGAAAAACCCTAACCCTCTATTCTTTTTGTCTTTGTGAAGAGTACCGAGATTTGGGAAAGATGACTCAGGACGTGGAAATGAAAGATAATCAGACCCCTTCTCAATCGATCATCTCTTCTACTACCTCCACGATGCAGCGTAAATCTCGATCTGCACGCTTTCAATTCACGAGAATTCTAAAATTGCTAAGCTTCTTCTGGGTTTCAAGTTTGAAGTTTACTCATCGATTTCACACTTTTTTGGTATTCTTATTTTTCCCAGATTTGAAGGAGATTGCAGCGTTGATCGATACCGGGTCGTATACGAAGGAGGTCCGCCGAATTGCTCGTGCTGTGCGTCTCACTATAGGGCTAAGGCGGAAGCTCACCGGTTCCGTGCTCTCTTCTTTCCTGGATTTCGCTTTGGTTTCAGGATCCGAAGCCCACTCTCGCCTTTCTTCGTTTGTTCCTAAGGTATTTATTTATGGGTTTTAGTTATTGACTTTGATGTGGTAATATGCTTGTTCCAATTACAGTCTGGCTCCAGGAAGTTTAGTTTCATGTTATGCAGATTATCCTTTCTTTTGATGTTGTGAATGACAAGTTTTCTGTAATAGAACTGGCTTAGAGACTGAATTGGACTGATAATGATTTAGGGTGATGAACATGACATGGAAGTTGATACAGCTTCGTCGGCTACACAAGCTCCTTCTAAGCACCTACCTGCAGAGCTGGAGATTTACTGCTACTTCATTGTTCTTCTTTTTCTGATTGATCAGAAAAAGTACAACGAGGTTACTGCTGCTGCCTCTTTGGGTTTTATCACGAGTTATTTTTCTGCTGTGGTTTTAATTTCATGAGTTGCTTTTAATCATCCCTTAGGCCAAAGCTTGTTCTTCAGCAAGCATTGCTCGTCTCAAGAACGTAAACAGAAGGACCATTGATGTGATAGCTTCAAGACTGTACTTTTACTATTCCTTGAGTTACGAGCTAACTGGTGATCTTGCTGAAATACGCGGGTTAGTATCGCTCACAGACTGGTTGTTTTAGTTTAGTACTTGTTCCTACACATCTTATTAATCAGCAGCTCAACAGTTAAATTACATGGTTGACTTGTTTCTGCTTGCAGTACTCTTCTTGCCTTGCATCATTCTGCAACACTGCGTCATGATGAGTTGGGTCAGGTATGTGTGTCTTTAGCAAATGCAGCGTACGTTCATTAGTATGAAACTTTTGTTTGCAACTTAATTGAAAAGTATCGTATTGAATGCAGGAAACACTTCTGAATCTGTTGCTTCGTAACTACCTACACTACAATCTGTATGACCAAGCAGAGAAGCTAAGATCAAAGGCACCTCGATTTGAGGCACATTCAAACCAACAGGTAGCTCTTTGTTGTTGATGCCTTCATACTCTTATTTATTGCGGTGCTCTAGATTATATTTTCTTATGAGATCTTCAATGCTCTACTTATGCTAACTGTTTAGAGAGTATTTCTTCCATTTGCCTAAGCATTTTCCACCTGCAGTCATATCACTAATTATTGTCCAACTTGGTTGAGGTGTCCCATTTTTCTCTCTTGTTTATACCTTTGACACTGCCTCTTGTCATTATCTTTGATATATCTTGTGTTCTTTGACATTGCTACATGCGAATCTTCTTTCATTTGATTTCCTCTCCATAGTTATAATTTCAAAAGAATAAAGACATCTATTTTTTCTGACAAATGGAAATATCTCAAACTATATACTTTGCAGTTCTGTAGGTATCTCTTTTACCTCGGGAAGATCCGAACTATTCAGCTCGAGTATACGGACGCAAAAGAAAGCCTCCTTCAGGCAGCCAGGAAAGCCCCTATTGCAGCTCTGGGGTTCAGAATCCAGTGTAATAAATGGGCGATTTTGGTTCGTCTGCTTTTGGGAGAAATACCGGAAAGGTCCATCTTCACTCAGAAGGGAATGGAGAAGGCTCTTAGGCCTTACTTCGAGCTTACCAATGTGAGTCCACCTTCATAATCTTGCTGTTGTGACATAATTTTAAAATAAATTTTTATGAGGAAATCACTGAACTGTTATCAGCATAAACTACTTCACCTCTGTTTTACCTTTTCCAAATTTCTCTCATTGGATTATTAAGAGCATGAATTTCTGGCTAAAGGATTTGTCTCACTAAATACTGTTGCGTTTTAGAGATATATGATGCAGCATTATTACTGATTCTGATCTGAAAGTTACGGTTAATAATCTATTTCAATTTTTGCAGGCTGTAAGGATTGGGGACTTGGAACTGTTCAGGACAGTCCAAGAGAAGTTCTCAGATACATTTACTCAAGACCGAACGCACAATCTCATCGTGAGACTCCGCCACAATGTCATCAGGACTGGACTTCGCAACATAAGCATCTCATACTCGAGAATCTCCCTTCCCGATGTCGCCAAAAAGCTGAGGCTCAACTCCGAGAACCCTGTGGCTGATGCGGAAAGCATCGTGGCAAAGGCCATACGCGATGGAGCTATCGATGCTACCATCGACCACAAAAATGGCTGCATGGTCTCCAAAGAAACCGGGGACATCTACTCGACGAACGAGCCACAAACAGCGTTTAACTCAAGAATCGCTTTCTGCCTGAACATGCATAATGAGGCGGTCAGAGCTTTGAGGTTTCCTCCTAACACTCACAAGGAGAAAGAGAGCGATGAGAAGAGGAGAGAGAGGAAGCAACAAGAGGAAGAGTTGGCTAAGCATATGGCTGAGGAAGACGATGATGATTTTTAGGGAAAGGTAATCTCCGGTAGAGTTTGTTTACTCTCACTGTTTCTTGTTTCTACTCTCAACTTTACTTGCCCTTCGTTCTAAGTGTTTTTATTGAGGATTTTTGTTCCTCCTGATAATTGTTGTTCCGTTTTATTACTTTGGTTTCAACTTTAGGAAAAGAGATTCATTTTGTTGGTTTCAGAAGATTGGAATTTTTTCAACTTCGTTTAATGGTGTTTGGGAGATTTTCGCATTTTAAGAATTGAATACCAATTGCTAACTGTATTAGGCGGCTCATTTTAGAACATTAGCATGTGAAATGTCATCAACACACCAGGGGATGCCTAATATTAAAATGTTATTTAAATCCCCATTTACCTTTTACTAGTAGTAGATGATACCAGAAGAGTGAAGACAAGACATGTGTTTGACCATTAAATAATTGATACATTAGTCTGTTCCTGCCAAACTAGGTTTCATTTCCTCAATAAAGCAGACTCATGTTATGCTTTAAATTATACAGGTCGTTGTTGTGTGATTCAATTAATTTCTCAATAATGATAAAAATTCAGTAATAAATTCCCGGGCTCTTTGATGGCTACAACCAGGGGCGGATCTAGGGTAGAGGTAGGGGTGGCAACTGCTCCCCATGAACTTTGAATTAGGTAATTCAATTGGCTAAATTTAACTTTTTTGTCTCCTATAAACCCAAGTTCAAATGTATTCTATCCCTTTCAGTCAGTTTTTTTTTCGTATCCTATTTTTTTTCCCAAAATCGTGGTCTTTATTTCATGTTTCCTATTCTAAAAATTTGATTTTCCAAAATCGCTTTTATTTCTATTGTTTGTAATATTTGATTTCGTTAGTTAGATACATTTAGTTCATATTTT